>JAODAL010019113.1:0-72904 GCA_025379985.1 Phyllomedusa bahiana
GGGATTTTCCGTGCAAAGATAAAAACCAAAATCTGATTTCCCACTAATTGTGCATTTTTTCCCTTTAAATGAGGCAATCCGTTACAATCATGTACCAAAATTTCTGGATTTTCCAAACTACATTCCTGAATAACCCACTAACAAGGCAAAGATAAGGGTCAGAATACTGTTAGTAAACTACTAATCCCACCACCCAGAATCAGGAGCCAGAATAGACAACATCTCCAGAACACTTTTAAATAAGCCTTAATCTAATTTCATCTTTAAATGCCGGTTGTTTGCCTCTGCTGGCCTACAGGTGACCAAAGGCAGAAAACATCGGTAGAACCGTGAAGGTATCCAGTTGCCTATAAAATGAATGAAGCCGGTGGTAAATAACCACAGGGAATTTGAAGTGGGGAGTTGACCGGTCTACTTTGCATCTAAAGATTTTTGTTTTTGTTTTTCAACATTATAATCAATTCACCATAACTTATTTCTTTCTGACAATGTAGCCGTACAAGCCGTTCTTTGTTGTGCGGCTGTGTTGTAATTTATATCTGCCACTATTTTCCCAATGTACATATACATTATTTCACAATAGTGAATTCACCCCTCACATTTTTTTGTAAATAGTGTATTATACTTTTCATGGGAAAACCCACTTAAATATGACACTTGCTATAATGTAAAGTAGTCAGTGTATAGCTTGTATAACAGTGTAATTTGGTGAGTCCTCAAAATAACTGAATTACACAGCCATCAATGGCAACTGCTGGAAACCCAAAAGTGAGAAAACCCCCTAAGTGACAAGGGCAAATTGTGCCCAAAGTGTCAATACTTTGTGCGGCCACCATTATTTTCCAGCACTGCCTTAAAGGTTGGGTCTCCTACACTGATTTATCTCCCTCAGTCCAGTTTTCTTGGTTTTCACTTTGAATTCAGGGACGTGTTTACTGTCTTCTACTAGGCTGCAGTAGGAGCTAGGTCTGTAGCTATAGCAACCAGTGCTGGGCAGTCTACAGGAAGATCAAACAGGTCTGTAGCTATAGCGACCTTGGCGAACTGATGCAGCCCATACAAGGGGTATTTCTCAGAATAGGTAGGACACTGTTAATGGACATATATTGCAAAGTGACTTGTTTTTACAAAATCTTTAACATTGAAAGCAATTATTGTAGTGAGACAACCCCTTTAAAAAATCTTGGGCATGGAGTTCACTAGAGCTTCACCCGGTTACACCACTGGAATTCTCTTCCACACCTCAATGATGACATCACAGAGCTGGTGGGATGTTAGAGACTTGCACTCTTCTACCTTCCATTTGAGGATGTCCCACAGATGCTCTATAGGGTTTAGGAATTGGGTATTTATTGTACATACAATTGCTCTGCATGAAGATAGGTACATTGGGCACAAGCAACTTATGTTTTTTATGCTCTGTTGGATGATGGCTAAAATTCGTACTTTAAAATGAATTTCGTGAACAATCGCAGCAAAACTTGTCACATAGCCGTAAGTGATTGTAAAGTCGTCATATGTCATTAAAGCCTAAACTAAACTAAATAATTCATTCCTTGAGAACTTACCCATTCTTGGCATTTAGGACCATAGAAAGTTTTGGGATTTTTCATCTGGCCATTCCAGAATGAATATTTTTGTTTTAATCTTGCATAAATAAAATATAGGGTCTTGATTTTCTTAAAGACAAGCTGTAGCTTATATACATACCATTCTGGGACACTTCTACATTAGTTTATAATTTAGTTTTGAATGGATGAGCCAAAATAAACAAATGCACTTGTTTTCTTTTTTTTGGGAGGGTTTTACGTCATTCATTGCTAACCTGCAATAGGTGCATATATTTGTGGTACATATTACAGGAAATGGCAGCTATGCTGCATAGTGATCCGAATAGGTACAGGCTTCAAAACAGGGCTGTGGAGTCGGAGTCGTGGAGTCGGTGCCTATTTTGCAGGAGTCTAAGTCGTCATAAAATGGACCGACTCCGACTCCCAAAATATATAATAATTTGATCCAGTTAGTTCGATGCAAAGAGCAAGAGGCATTGGATCCGGCCAGTGCTACTGCTCCCATATCTTCAGCCTCATCACATGAGGAGTGTATTTGATGACATGGAGCAGGCAAAGCGCTGCCCCGGGAGAAAAGATTCTGCTCCCAGGGCAAACAGGTTTCAGCAACATTTTTCACCTGCTTTCAAAGAAGTAGAAGAGTTTAACCTTTCATCAAAACTGACTGTGGCTGAGGCAATTCCTTTATACCCTTACATTGTTAGAGATGTTGCCCCTGTGTTCACCGCTTTCCCCCAACCCAAGTTAGTGTAGAGAGGCCGTTCTCTAGCATGGAAATAATGATATCAGACATGAGGTCATTTATGCAGGATCTGATGGAGGCAATACTATTTCTCAGAACAAATTAAGAGACTCCACAAATGTTCCTGTAGTGTTTTGCATATTTACAATTTTTTGTGTTCTAAAGTCATATCCAATAAATATATTTTACACTGAAAAGCAAAATGGTAACAATGTTTTGAATTTGTGACTTTCAGGCTCCATATCTCTCCATCCACTACAGCTTTGTACATGTAATTTTATATACAGTCACCTTACCTATCTTATACATAAATTTGACTTGCAAGTATTTAGCATCTGCTTAGTTCTGCAGATTCTTTCCTGTAACTGCATTGTTACTGTTTTGCTACTAAAAATCAAAATGTTAATTTCTATTATTTTGTTAGTATTTGGGAAATCCACCTTTTGGTTTTTAATACTGCCTGAATCCTTCTGGGCTCTGAATCAGATTCAAACATATCTTGACCAAAATCTGATCCCAGATCTCTTCTACACATTCCCAATGTTGGTGCAGACTGGTCTGGGGTACAAATACCGCTTTGTCTTCAACTCTACCCACAAGTGTTCAAAAGATCAAGAGAGTGTTACTCTTTTGCTTGTCAGTGTCTGTTCTACCTAAATAGCTTGATTATTGTATCATAAGGTGATAAGCAGCCAGATGTGACCTTTTTACTACAGTAAAGTTATCACTTAAACATGCGCCATGTATGAGGGACTCAGGAGTCGGAGTCAGGAGTCGGGAGTCGGAGGTTTGGGAAATTAAGGAGTCGGAGTCGGGGCTTCGGCTTGCCGACTCCACAGCCCTCCTTCAAAATGAATAAAACTCGGGTTTTGAATTAAGAAACATAAAAACATTTAAAAAAAAAATAATCTTACAACGCGTTTTGTAAACATACTGCATTGGGTAGGTGCTTATACAGTGTTTGAAACGCCAAATATAGCACATGAGAAAGGTCCCAATATGATGGCACCTCCAGCAACATAATTCATAAACATTTCAAAATAGTGCCTAAACCACAACCACGCATAAACATCTAATTTTGAAAGAGCCACCTATTATTTCAGACCGGCAATATCAGCCGCTTCCTGATCATGTAGCAAGCAGAACGTCACAACTATAGAGATAGTAGGATGCTGAAAGCATTGTTAAGGTATAAGAACTAGAAGGCTGTAGCCATGATGCTATTTATTATACATAGTACATATTTGATGGTTATGGGTGTAGCAAATAAGTGTGATTTATATAAGTTTACTATATGTGTGTGTGTATATATATATATATCTACATATATATCTACATATATATATATATATATATCTACATATATATATATCTACATATATATCTACAGTATATATATATATATATATCTACATATATATATATATATATATCTACATATATATATATCTACATATATATATATCTACATATATATATATCTACATATATATATATATATTATATTATATATATATATATCTACATATATATATATATTATCTTATCTACATATATAAATATATATTATATATATATATATATATATATATATCTACATATATATATATATATTATATATCTACATATATATATATATATATATATAAATATATCTACTAATATATATATATATATTTATCTACATATATATATTATATATATATCTACATATATTTATATATTTTATATCACTATCTACATTATATATATATATATATCTAAAATATATATACTTCATATATATATATCTACATATATATATATATATATGTAGATATATATACACATACATACACACACACACACATTTAAAGGCATGATAACCGCAGCGGCCTGGGCCTGTCACATGAAGGAGGAACAGAAAAGTCTACTGCCGGGATCACCGGGAGAGCTGCAGCAACAACAAGAGCTAAGTTGTAAGTAAGAGGTAAGGATTCTCCTTTTCTTCTTATTTGTCCCGATGGACTAACGATGCATCCTGTAGCATTGGAACACCCCTCTAAATTACAAGTGTTTTGTGTCATTTTATTTGAATTTTTAAAATTATTCAGATTTTTTTAATCCTTTAAAGACTTTTTAAACTTCTTTTTCTTCCATTCCTTAAAAAATGCTTTTAATAAATCTTAACTCCTTTGGACTCATTAGTAACAGTCATCTTACATGCTGCCCACGGCTGATTAATAAAGCACCATTTCCGTCTAATCTAAGTCTGTGTTGGAACTTGATCTCCTTCCTTTTTTCACAACCAACTGGACCTATAGCTTAGCATCTGTGCTCTCTTGCTGTTTCAGAGAAAGTATACCATGCAGTGTAACTTTGTCAGACTCCTTTGCATAAGATATGCTGTTTAATAATGTATTGGTTAAGGCGTTTAGTTTAAAATTTTCTTTGGCTGTTTCAGAGAAAGTATACCATGCAGTGTAACTCTGTAAGGGAATGTTCACGTGGCGTTTTTTAGATGTGACCCAAAACGGACCCAAACACACATTTAACAATGTGAAGTGTGATTTACATTAGTTTCATTGTAAAACACGCATCAGCATTCAGACATGTTTTAAATGCGTCTTTGTGATGCATCTTTCGGATCCGTTCAAATTGACATGTCAATTCTTGATCCATTTTACGCAGTAGACACCCTTTTTAAAACTATAGACCAGCAAAAATGCATCCAAACACACAGCACACTTTGAGTGCGTCTCTGAATATGTTTTATTCAGCGCTTTTGAATATGGTTTTCAGATCGAAAAACATATTTAAAAACGCTGTGTGAACATACCTCAAAATTTCTTTGCATAAGATATGCTGTTTTAATAATGTATTGTTTATGGCATTTAGTTTTAAATTTTCCCCAATAATGTTATATACATTTTTTCAGTTTTTCTCAATATGGGCTCCATGTACGCAGTGCTACATGAAAAGAAATGTATTGTTTACTAGTACATTTTTATTTTTACTTTTATGCTGTGCACAAAATATGACACACTATACAAAAGGTTTGTAAAAGATAAAAATACCCATCCCAAAACCCCCAAATTCTAAATTACCCCCAAATAAAAAATTCAGATACTAATAATATTGTAAGTTAATTAACATTAACTAAATAACCCATTTGCAAATAAACAATAGATAGTAAGTAAAAATTTATATAAAAAAGTAAACTAAAAGGAAGTTGAAATAAAGAAGGAAATGAGAGCACAGTAATTAATATTGACCAAGATGGAGCCTGGGTCCCCCTTTCATATTTTTTATGTTTTTGATTTTTATGTGTTCTTTTGGACTTATTTTTGTGGAGGCTTTTTTTATAGGTGTGTTACTTTTATACCAGTATTTGAGTTGTGTACAGGAATTGAAAGGGGGCATCTGTTGGGTAGCCAGTAGTATCCCTTAAAAGGGGTTTTTCCAAACAGGAAAAATTGATGTGGAAAATAAAAACAGATTAAAATTTTCAGATGACCACCCCCCATTACTTGATTTTACAAATGATTTTATTTGGCCCAAGTGACTTCAGCCCCAATGATAAGGTTCCCATCACTGGTGCTTTAAAGGAACTTGTCACATAGTTTATGCCTTTGTGAGGACGGGCAACTATTGTCAGACTTTTTTTTTATTATTATTATTATTATTTATTTTAAAGGGCCCCTTTGATTCCAGGGCGCTGTACATTCGAGGGGGTTAATACTTTACATAATTTAAAGGTCATGGTAGGGATAATGAAAATTGGCATGCAGAGGGGAGGGGACCCTGGGGGGGTTACAACTAAAAGGGGGGGGGGAAAGGACAGGAGGTGGGGGGCAGAAAAGTCTGTGGAGGAAGTAGTGAAATTTTAGTAAAGGGTTTATAGCAAGCTGAAAAAAAGGGGTTTTGGGTTGCTTTTAAAGCTAGTGAAAGTGGGGAGAGTTGTTTTTTTTGGGGGCAGTGAGTTCCAGAGTGTGGGTAAAGACGAGGAAGTTTTGGAGGGGTTGTGTGGGGCGTTTAAGGGGGAGAGCAGAGGAGAAGGCCTGTAGGACGGAGAGTGCGTGGGGGGGAGTATTTGGAAATTGGGCAGAGATGATGGGGGGAGAGGTCATGGAGGCTTTGTGGTAGGTTTTAGTGTTAAAATAAATTCGCTGGGCAATGGGAGCCAGTGAGGGGATTGGCGGGGGAGAGGCAGAGGGAGGGCGGGGAGAGGGGGAAAAGAGGGCAGCAGAGTTTAAGGATGGTTGGAAGGGGGTGTAGCTGGGAGGCACTGGAAGATGTTGCAGTAGTCTAGGGGGGGGAAGAAAAGGCATGGACCAGCATTTTTGTAGTGCTTAGCCGGGATTGAGCGGGCGAGAGTGTTTTTCAGGTGGAGGCGGAGGCGAGGTGAGGGTTTGGATGTGTGGTTTTTTGAAAGATAAAGCAGAGTTTTGGATTCCCCCGAAGGGGACTTGTGGGGCCCGGTGAAAGTGTAAAAGGTTTGACTGTAATAGAGAGATCGGGGCAGGGGAGGTTGGATGGGGGGAAAGATGATGAGTTTGTTTTCCCCAAATTTTTGTTTTAGGGGGACGTGATGGAAGAAGGAGGAAATGGAGGACAGACGTCAGGGATCCGGGAGAGTAGAGAAAAGTGACTTGGGCCAGAGATGTGGTTGGGTTATCGCATACAGGTGGTAATGAAAAGCATGTGAGGTTTGACTGACCGGGCCCAAGGGTGTAGATAGAGAAGGTGTGGCCCAGGATGACCCCTTTGGGGGGCACCCAAAAGGAGTGGCCCCGGGGGGAGGAGGTGGAGCAAGAATGAGAGAGCTGAAAGTCCGATCAGTGAGGTACGAGGGATCAGGAAAGGCCAGTCCGTGATGCCGGGGGGGAGGATTTGTAGCAGGAGGGGTGGTTTAACAGTGTCAAAGGAGAGGAAGGTCCAAGGGAGGAGCACAGAGTGTGGATGAGGCTTGCTTATGTCATTGTGACTTTTGGGTTTGGGCAAATTTCGGTAGAGTGGGGGGGTCGAAAACCCGATTGTTTGTGGGTCAAGAAGGAGTTTGGAGAGAGGTGGGAGGACAGCTGGAAGATAGACGTGTGCTCGAGGGTTTGGAAGAAAAGGGAGCAGTGGATGGGGCGTGTTGGAAGAGAAGAGGGGTCAAGGGTTGTTTTTTTTAGGATTGGAGTGATAGTAGCATGTTTAAAGGAGAAGGGAAGATGCCAGAGGTTATTTATAGGTTTGAAGGATGGTGAGTGCTGGGTGATGAAGCACTGGGTCTGGGGAGGTGGGATGGGAGTGGGTCAAACTACAGGTAGTGAGCTTGGATTTGGGAAGGAGGAGAGCTTGTCTGAGTGAACGTGGGGGGCAATTAAGGGGGAAAAGCGGTTGCAGGGTAAGGGAGGGTGGTGGGGATGCGGTGAAGCTTTCTTTGATGGGTTGATTTCTGGAGGAAGTGAATGGCAAAATCATCTCTTTAAAGGAGGGATGGGGGGAGGGGGGGTTTGGGGGAGGAGAAGAGGTTAAGGTTTTGAATAATTGTCTGGGGACCCCGCTGTTTCCCGCGCTGTGTCCCTTTGTCTGTAGTGCTGTAGTTTAAGAGATTTTTAAAGCCAAAATTTTAAATTGCCCCCCTCCCCAAAAGGGTGCCCCCTCCACCGACAGTTATTACATGTTTTTCCATTTAGAGTAATAGGTTAATCAGTTTTGAGGTGGGCGGGGTAGCCTCGGTGGGGGGGCTGAATTAAAATGAATTTTTTGGTGAAAACTGCAGATTTGAGCTTAAATATTAGTTTCGAATCAGGGACACAGCGCGGAAAAAGCATGTCTGTCCCTAGTTATGCTGTAATCAGCAAGGGGGCAAAATTATGTGACAGTTTTTCTTTTAAGACACGAAAAAGTCCAGCGAACAGAGTTTCAATCGTGTAATATCTTGACATTGAAAATTTTCAAGGGGTTTTTCAAGTGTATTTTTTTGTTTGTATAGGAAACTCCAAAAAAATATTTCACCATCTTGTCTATCCTAATACAGTGGCAAGGCAGTTATTTTTGGTTTTACTGCAATTTGTAATTATCTAATCCTAAAGGGAAATTTGTCCAGAAAGGTATGGTTTAAATAAATTGAAAACTATTGTTTTAAAAGTAGGACAAGCCAATTTTTTACTGCTTTGGGGCCTAACTTAGCCATTTAAAAAAAAAAAAAACCCAAAAAATAAGATGGTTATCTCCCTCTAGTTTTCTAGTATCTTAATGCTCTATCATTTCTTTCAAATAAAATCTGGAATGTGCTTGGTCAAAAAACTCAAGCTTCTGCCAACTAATTTACTGTTGGCCGCACTGTAAAAAGGGATTACTGGCAAGAAAACGCCAATTTGTTAGCAAGGATAGTTTCCTTGAAGACAGTGTTTCTAAACAGGATATGAAAATGATAAGGTATTTTATCTCACGGTCTTGCATTATAGCCAAGACGGTGTACACTAGACTGTGAAATTCAAGCAAAATGGATCAAATTTTGGGTTAAGCAGGGTTTTTTTCTTTTCTGCCATTTATTAAAAAATTCCTAACGATTCAGGTTATTAAAAAAAAAAATTCAAGCCTTTTTTCTCCCCCTTTCGGTGTGGGAATACCACCTCAAATTTTTAAAAGAATAGAGGGAAAACAAGCTGTAACTCACATTTTTAAATTTGAATTTCTAAAATTCCAAGGTGTTTAATTTTATAGTTTATCTTTCTAGGGGTCAGCACCATTTTTTTTATTTTTAAAACACAGCTCAAAATCCAATGCCTTTTCCCACACAGCCATACATTCAGTAATAAAATTCTGACTGCCGTCAACAATACATAGAGCTCAATGAAGACATATTAATACAAATCTCATATTAATAAAGAGCCCAGTAAGCTCCTGAGCTAACCCTAGTGGCAACTATTGCCAACCAGAGATTTAGCATCTAGATTCAGTAGTGAAAGGAATCTGGCGGAAAAAAATGGGCTCCAATTCCTATAACGATATATTCTCAACAGCAGGATCAAAGAGTTGGAAACTTTCACAGTTGACAAGTTTAAGATAGAAAAATTGTAACATCGGGCGTTCTATGATTTATGAAACTAAATATGGAACAAGCCATGTATTTCCTAAGTTACTTCTACAGTATCAGCACATCCGGTAGGATTCCAAAGAAGAGCTCCAGTAGCAGAAAGCAGCTACAATATGCAGGTTAGCATCAGAAATCTACCACAGCACAATGAAGGAAGTTGGCCTGGTCTGGGGAATCATGTATTCTTTTACTTTATGTTGACATACTTGGGGAAGAGATAGCAGCAGGATGAGAAGAAAGCAGTCCAGTGGAGGAAGTATTAGGCCCCTGTTCACACGGCGGGTTTGGCCGCGGCCACACCACGTCCAACCCGCGCTGCAAACACGCGTCTCCCGGCGTACGGAGAGGGTTTGCCCCAAGCACATTAATAGGCGGGGGGGGAACCGCGCTGCGCGCCGCGGGCCAGCCGCGCACCATCCGTGGCGATGCCCGCGGCAACACCGCGCGGCCGCCGCGCTGAGAACTCCCTGTCAGAATGACAGGAGAGTTCTCACACACGCGCGACAAGGCCGCGGCCAAACTCGCGGCGTGTGAATATTAACGCGGTTTCCAATAGGAAACCATGTTAATAAACTAGGCGCGATTTGGCCGCGGTAACCGCGTCAGAACCTGCGGCCATAACCGCGGGCAAATCCATCGTGTGAACATGCCCTTACAGGTCGTCCACATGGCAAGGTTTTGGGTTGGATTTTCAGCCGGTTGTTGGATTTGACAACAGTCTGAAAATCGACTGTCCACACTGCACGGATTTTTTGCCGGACGCTTTTTAACACCGCTGGCGTTCTGCAAAACTTAGACCATGTTCAATCTTCCGCCTGGTTTTCGGGCAGAAATGTGCATTTCAATGGTTGAGGGGGGACAAGCGAATCCGCAAACCGCGGACAGAATCTTCCCCTAAGGCCATGCAAAAGGCAACAAAATACCGGATGGATTCTTAAGGTGTCTTCCACGATGTATGCCCAGACTCTTCTACTGGCTGCTACAGGGTCATTAAAGCCATGTGTGTACTTACAACACATGTGCACGACAACAGAAGCTGGCCAATAACAGAATTTATGGCAGACATCAGCACATGAATGACCGTAGATATAAACCACTTTATGGTCAGATCCGATGACAACATAGGGTATGTTCACACGGCGTAATTGCGGAGTGCATTTTGCAGCGTATATGCCTTTTAATACGGGCGAGATGCGCGCCGCAATTACAATAATCCATAGCTCTCATAGAGAACTATGGATTACGCCTCCTCTCCCCGCTCGTACAGTACGATCGTATTGTACGCGCGGGGAGATAAGTGACATGTCTATGGGGCCAGCGAGCTGCCGGCCACCCCCAACGCCGCACCCATACACCCATGAGCATACCCATACAAAATAAAACAGAATCCGCAACACAAAAGATATGCTAAGAACTTCAAACAACAAAAATTTAACATTCCTAACTGACAACATGTTTGTCATTACAGTTAAACAGGATAGTGATTGGGGGACATCCATTTAAGGCAAAATATGGTTCTTAAGGAATTACAGGGAACCTATGAAGTGGTTTATTCTACCTTATCTGAGAGAAGGTTATGACAGAGCAGACCAAAACAAAATTGCTGGAAAGTTGGGGCCAGAACAACTGGGTTCACCCCTTTGTTCACCCAGGATCAGTAGTGCAGCTACGTGGGTCGCAGCTGCGACCGGGCTCTTGAGCTGGGGGGGGTCCACAGGCCTCCCTCACCACACGCTCAGGCAGGGGCGTCGCTGGGCAGTTTTATCAGGGGCACAAGCCGCTGCCCCAAACCTCGCCAGGCTCCAGGCCGCGCCAACGGTCTCTTCAGGTGTATGTGCGAACTGTGAGCACCACATATGCAAATGCAGCATCTGCAAACTGTTTGTATCTATGGGTATTTTGCCTTTTTATTGTATGCTTTTGCCAGAGATATTTTGCTACTTATTTTATTGCTGCAAGACCATTGTTTTTTGTTGCCACATAGTATTAGAAGTACAATAATAATATTGTATTTTACATATGTGGTGCTATATATTGGCTTCCTTTGGTTATCTTTAAGAGGTATCATGCAGTCTCCTGGTTTTTAAAATGTTAATATATTGACTTTTTGACCTAATAAAATATTTGTATTTGAACTTTTCATGGTTTTTTGGTGTGTGACATTATTTGTGCTCTGTTGTTTGGTCAGCTTCAGGGCTATAAATAAACTAAGGTCAAAAATGTTAATGTCTACAAAATGCAGATATAAAATATTTACTATTTTATTGCTACGTTGTCTTTACTAGTTGCAATTATTGTTTATTTAGAGATTAAATAAAAAAATAAAACTTAAAATGAATAAACATATTCAATTAATAAACTTAACTTAGAATTAAATCAAAAAACTAAAACATAACTTAAAAAACTAAGACATTAAAAATGTGCTTTATGCAATATAAAAAGTAAATATACAGTATTAAAGTACCCCCAAAGATTCATGCACTCTATATTTATACTCGTAAGGTAGGATGTCAGCATACTAACATGATCATATTACATGATACATTTTATCAACTTCCTAGTGCTAGGGATGGTTATCCTGATGTAGCAAAGGTTAACTTGACAGATAACAAACCATGATATCACAGCACAGAATGTTATCCCAACCTCTTCGAAGGTCTTTGTTTACAGATAAGAGCAGATAATACGGACAGCCGTGATACCACCGTCAAGCTAAACTCTTTTATATCACTACCATCATTCATACATTTAGCGAAATCATATGACTATTTAAAATATTTCTATGTAACATCCAACTAACATCAAGATTTTAGCATGTGTTTTTGACATCAGCATTAGTATATAAAAAAGGGCCTGAACTAATTAATGTTTTTTATGTCTTCACATCCATCAAAGTACATTTCCTTACCAAATCTTGGGCTCACAAGCGGATCCCACACGATATTACAGCTGGCCTGTGTTGCCCACAACTAGAGCTCACTCCAGGTGGGGCGATAAACATGGTCAACTGCGACCACAGCAGCTAAGGGTAAGATAGAGGGAGGGAGCTCTCTCTGTCCGCATCGACATTGTGGCTGCCGATGCTCTTCCTAGCAACTCGGAAGCCAGAGGCATAACTACAAGCTCTTGGGCCCTAGTGCAAAAAGTGAAATGGGGCCCCCAGTTACCATGCGCCATTTACAATACTGGTGTCTCCTTATGTGACAGTAGGGCTTTTGGGCCCCCCTGGCTGCAGGGCCCGGTAGCGACTGCTACCGCTGCACCCCCTGTAGCTACGCCCCTGCCGGAAGCTCTCAGTAATTACGCCCCGCAATTACACCATAAGTTCGGGAGCTCGCCGGTCCCATGCATTACTCGCGGCACGTAAACACCGTGAATAATTGACATGCCACTTATCTCTCCCCGCGATGTATTGTACGAGCGGGGAGAGGAGGCGTAATCCATAGTTCTCTATGAGAACTGTGGATTACCGTAATGACTGGGGCGCATTTCACCCCGTATTGAGCGCAGTACGGCATGAAATACGGGCCGAAATACGTCCCAATTTAAGCTGTGTGAACTTAGCCTAAGGGTATGTTCACACGGCATGTTGAATCCGTTTTTGGATCCAAAAAACGCATCCAAAAGCAATAATGCTATTCATTGTAACAGAAGATCACTGATACAAGTCCCCTATGGGTACAGGTAAAAAAAAAAAAGCACAAAACACACAAAAAAAAAAAAAAAATAACGTACACCGCCCTTTAAGACGCACAGTGAATGCTGTTGAAAAAGAAAAGTCACAGGATTGCGAAACAAACAAGTCATATAAACACCAAAGTCGTAGCAATGAAAACGTCAGTTCATCCCACAAAACAGCCATTACACAGCTCTGTATACTAAAAATAAAAAAGTTATGGCTATCAGAAGACAGTGATGCATAAATATTGTTTTACACAATAAAAACAACATAAAAAACTATATAAATTGGGTATTGCAGTAATCGTATCGACCCACAGAGTAAAACTAATGTCACGTATAGTGCACGGTGAGCGCTGTTAGAAATCAAAAACACGACTAGGATTGCTGTATTTCCTTCACGCTGCCGTCTACCAGGGCTGTGGAGTCGGAGTCGGTGCCTATTTTGCAGGAGTTGAAGTCGTCATAAAATGGACCGACTTCAACTCCTGAAATATATAATTAGTTGGTCCAGTTAGTTCAATGCAGTGCAAAGAGCAAGAGGAATTGGATCCGGCCAGTGCTACTGCTCCCATAACTTCAGCCTTATCACATGAGGAGTGTAAATTGATGACATGGAGCGGGCAAAGCGCTGCCCCGGGGAAAAGATTCTGCCCCATGGCGAACAAATTTCAGCAAAATTTTTCACCTGTTTTCAAAGAAGTAGAAGAGTTCAACCATTCATCAAAACTGACTGTGGCTGAGGCAATTCCTTTATACCCTGACATTATTAGAGATGTTGCCCCTGTGGTTGCCCCCCAACCCAAGTTAGTGTAGAGAGGCCATTCTCTAGCCTGGAAAATAATGAGATCAGATGTGAGGTCAATGTATGCGGGATCTGTTTGGAACAATACTATTTCTCAGAACAAATTCAGAGACCCCAAATGAATGTTCCTGCATGTTTTGCATATTTACAATTTTTGTGTTCTAAAGTCGTATCCAATAAATATATTTTACACTGACAAGCAAAATGGTAACAATGTTTTGAACTTGTTACTTTCAGGCTCCATATCTCACCATCCACTACAGCTTTGTACATGAGGCTACTGTAATTTTATATACAGTCATCTTACCTATCTTATACACTCACCGGCCACTTTATTAGGTACACCATGCTAGTAACGGGTTGGACCCCCTTTTGCCTTCAAACTGCCTCAATTCTTCGTGGCATAGATTCCACAAGGTGTTTGCAACGATGCTCAATTGGTACCAAGGGGCCCAAAGGAGTCCCAAGAAAATATTCCCCACACCAATGACACCACCACCACCAGCCTGAAACCGTTGTACAAGGCAGGATGGAAACCATGCTTTTATGTTGTTTTACACCAAATTCTGACCCTACCATCCGAAATGTCGCAGCAGAAATCGAGACCCCACAGACCCGGCAACGTTTTTCCAATCTACTACTGTCCACTTTCGTTGAGCTGGGGCAAATTGGAGCCTCAGTTTCCTGTTCTTAGCTGAAAGGAGTGTCACCCGGTGTGGTCTTCTGCTGCTGTAGCCCATCTGCCTCAAAGTTTGCCGTACTGTGCGTTCAGAGATGCTATTCTGCCTACCTTGGTTGTAACGGGTGGCTATTTGAGTCACTGTTGCCTTTCTAAACAGCTCAACAGTCTGCCCATTCTCCTTTGACCTCTGGCATCAACAAGGCATTTCCGCCCACAGGACTGCCGCTCACTGGATGTTTTTTTCTTTTTCGGACCATTCTCTGTAAACCCTAGAGATGGTTGTGCGTTTAAAATCCCAGGAGATCAGCAGTTTCTGAAATACTCAACCACCCTTCTGGCACCAACAACCATGCCACTTTCAAGGCACTCAAATCACCTTTCTTTCCCCCTAACTGAAAGCTCGGTTTTAACTGCAGGGGATTGTCTTGACCATGTCTACATGCCTAAATGCACTGAGTTGCCGCCATGTGATTGGCTGATAAAATTAAGTGTTAACGAGCAGTTGGACAGGTGTTTCCTAATTTAAAATGGCCGGTGAGTGTACATAAATTTGACTTGCAAGTATTTAGCATCTGCTTAGTTCTTTCTGTAATGCATTGTAACTGTTTGTCTCCTAAAAATCAAAATGTTAATTTTTATTATTTTGTTAGTATTTGGTAAATCCACCTTTGGTTTTCAGCACTGCCTGAATCCTTCTGGGCTCTGGATCAGATTCAAGCATGTCTTGACTAAAATCTGATCCCAGATCTCTTCTACACATTCCCAATGTTGGTGCAGACTGGATTTGGTAAAAATACAGCTTTTTCTTCAACATTACCCCACAAGTGTTCAAAAGATCAAAACATTGTTACCCTTTTACTTGTCGGTGTCTGTTCTACCTAAATACCTTGATTATTGTATCATAAGGTGATAAACAGCCTGATGTTACCATTTTACTACAGTAAAGTTATCAATTAAACATGCAAACCCTGTATGAGGGATCAGGAGTCGGAGGTTTGGGAAATTGAGGAGTCGGAGTCGGGGCTTTGGCTTGCCGACTCCACAACCCTACTTCTAACAAATTGATTTAAAAGCGATTAAAAAGTCTTGTCCTTCCCAAAATGATACAAATAAAAACTTTAACTCAAAAACAAGCCCATAAACAGTTCTGTACACAGAAAAATAAAACAATTATGGCTAATAGGCTATGGTGATGCAAAAACGTGATATCCTTTTTGAATAAAAGTGTTTTTGTTTAAAAGCAGTAAAAAAAAAAATTTAAAATTGGGTATCGCTGTAATAGCATTGACCTGCTGAAGAAAGCTAGTCATTTATACCACATGACGGCTGTAAAAGATAAAAATAAAAAAACACAACTAGTATTGCTGTATTTTGTTCATCCTGCCTCAAAAAAACCTTAATAAAAAGCGATCACAGCATGATATGAACCCCATAATGGTACCAATGAAAATGTAAATGCTCTTAACCAGCTCCATGTAAAGAAAAATAAAAAGGTTATGGCTGTCATATAAATGCAATTTATTACAAAAGCATTTCTATTGTATAAAAGTAATAAAACAAAAAAAATATAAAAAATGATATCATTATAATTGTACCGAACCACATAGTAAAGTTGTCCTGTCATTTATACCACATGGTGAACACTGTAAAAATGAAGCCCAAAAAACAATGACGGAACGCGCGCGCGTGTGTGTGTGTGTGTGGGGGGGGGGAGGAGAGGGGGAGGGGGGAGAGGGGGAGGGTAGGGGGGGGGAGTCCACTATCCTCCAATGCTAAAAAAAAAAAAATACTATGGAACACCTGAAATACATAATACATCCCTAGATGAGTTCCCGGAAGGGTGTTGAATCCAAAATGGGGTGACTTATGGAAGGTTTCACCTGTTCTGGCACTTTTGGGGCTTGGTAAATGTGACATGGCACCCACCAAAATCTGCCTTCCAAAAGCCAAGTAAAGTACTCCCTCTCCTGTACACCCTGCCATGTGCCCATAGAGCACTTGGAAGAAATTGCATAACAAATTTTGGGATCTTTTTTTTCATTATTCCTTGTAAAAAAAAAATTTTTCTTTCATTTTTACAGCCGAACGCTGCGGGGTCGAAGTACTCACTACAAACCTGGATATATTACTTAAGGGTGTAGTTTCCAATATGGGGTATTTTTAGGAGTTTTTATTAAGTTTCGGCACCTAAGGGTTTCCACAAAACAAAATAGAAATGAAACCCCCAAGAACCAGTAAGGGCTCCTCCTACTCTGAGGCTTGTCATTGCGTCAAATAGCGCACTAAGGCCACATATAGGATATCTCTAAAAATGGCAGAATCAGAAGAATCAATATTGACCTGCAATTCCCTATTTTTATCTATCGTGTTCCAGTGAATAATGGATAAAAATTGAAAATCTGCACCAAAAAAAAAAGAGTTAATTTCAAAATTTCACCTCCCCTTTGCTTTAATTTCTGTGAAACACCTAGAGGGTTAAAGAAACTTCCTAAATGCTTTTTAGGGTGTAGTTTCTTAGATGGAGACATTTATGGGAGTATCTAATAAACGCCCCTCAAAGCTATGTCAGAGCAGGACTGTTCCCCATAAAATATTGCAAATATTCTTGAAAATGTGAAAAATTAATACTAAATTTCTAAGTCCCTTGATGTCTTAAAAAAAATAATAACACATCTAAAAAATGATGCCAACTACAGTAAAAATATGGTGGATGCTATTTATAAACTATTTTGTGTGGTATAACTGTCTTACACATAGAAATTTTAGAATTTTATAAATGGAACCGTTTTGCAAATTTTCATAAAATTTTCATCATCCTGATATTTTTCACAAATAAAAAAAGGATTGTGTGGACCAAAATTTCTTACTAACTTAAATCATAATGTGTCATGAGAATACAATATCTGGATCACATAGATAAAAGGATCAAAAAGTTATTCTCACATAAAAAAAAATAGGGCTCTATCAGGGAGGTGAAAACTGGCTGCGGCGGAAAGAGCAGTTGGAGGGCCTTGGAAACTGACTAGGTTGCCTAGCTAGAGCTGTCAAAGCTTTGTCACGGTCTGTGAATTGCTGAACAAGGTAGGGTTGTAGTGCACACCGGAGCTCCGAATCCAAGATGACACTCTCTCCCTATGCTGTGTCCTCTAGTGTAAGCAGAGTCCTGGTCCTTTTGCGTCCAAAATTAGTCCAAGTTCTTGCAGGCCACATAAAATGATGCAGCAGGTTAGGTTTGAGGGTGCTTTCACACGGTGCGTTTTTGGTGCGTTTTTCAATGCATTTTTTGTGCAGGAAGGTACATCAATTAATGCTGTACATTACTGCACACCAATCGCGGCAAAAATCGCTGTAAATTCGCGGTAAAATAGCGGTAATTACCACAATTTTTGTGCAGCAATGTACAGCATTAATTGCTGTACCTTCCTGCACAAAAAATGCATTGAATAACGCACCAAAAACGCACCGTGTGAAAGCACCCTGACCCACGGTCCTTGAGTATCACACAGGTTTCTATCAAGTACAATGACCACATACAAAAAGAACTAATTTTTTTCATCTCCATCTCAAAGGATCAGATACGATCTGGATCCGAATCCTAATGGCTTACTCTTGCTATCTATAAGATTTCTAATATTTTGTTGCTGGATACCATCAATTTTACTTGAAATAAAATTTTGAAATAAACAAAACATCTATGTAATGTGTACGTACCAAAAGTATACCGCTAAACCCCCTCCTACCTCCCAAGTCTGTTATAAGGCATTCAGTGGTTACAGTAATTAGTGTTCACATTCTTATGACATTTTTACCACTTTTTTATTATCCTGCCGAGAGATGACTTCACTGCCAACTATATACAACATGGCAACATTTACTCACACTTCATGCTTTGGCAATTAAAACTATGTCAACACATTAAGCTCAGTATTATTTTCCAAAATAACTAATATAAAAAGGAAAAACACTATGGCTGTGGCTTACACATAGAGTCCTATGCTTCCAGTTCAAAATGAAACAGTACGTACATAAATAATCCAGCACAAATACTTCATTGGGTTGGACAAGAATCGAAAGGTACAGGGAACCCCTTGTTAACTTAAATGTTGCCACCTGCCATATAAAGTGTGTGTAAATGTGAATAGCTGATCGGGTATTTTTTACCCTTTCACCACCGCTCTTTACACTGCATAATGTACTATGTTCTGTCTTAGGCAGGCTAGATAAGGCACAGCTCTGCGCCATCATAGGCAGAAATTTTGGGGGAAATTATTTTGAGCAGTTCTATTTTACAAGCGTTCACTAAACATGAAAAAGTCAAGTCATTTTTACAAGGCATAAAGAGAGGGAAGTGGAAGAGAATAAAGTGGAATGCATTGAAAGGTTAGTTAACAAGGCTAAAAATTACAATGTCCACAAATCCTGTTAGTGAGAAGAAATGTTTCTTTACTAATGTCATGTTCATGGAAATGTAATGTATTTATAGCACTGTAATGCCATATGGCCAAACTTAAACAGGTTATTTTAGCTTTATCTCATTTCATAGCAAAAGGCAGGAATGTTGCTCTATAAGTCTCTATACACCCTCTAGACCTCAAAAAATGTGCTGATGTATGTGAATTTTCTGTAGTATTAGGGCATAGAGTTCACCATAGTAGTGCTTGAAAGTTTGTGAACCCCTTTCAAATTTTCTGTATTTTTGCATACATTTCACCTAAAACTACATCAGATTTTCACACAAGTCCTAAAGTAGATAAAGAGAACCAAATCAAATAAAAAAGTCTAAAATATTAGACTTGGTTATTTAATAATTTAGGAAAATTATCTAATATCACATTTCTGTGAGTGGCAAAAGTATGTGAACCTATAGGGTATGTTCACACATTGTAATTGCAGGCAACACACCCGAATTACGGCCCGCAAGTACCGTAAAATCATAGCACTCATTGAGTGCTATGATAAGCCCATGTTATTGTGCCCCGGGGAATACGAAAATGAATGGGGGCTGGCACAGAGCGCTTTAGAAGTACACGCTGGCCATAGTTTAATGTCGACATTAAGCCGTGTGAACCTACCCTTAGGCTGGGTTCACACATTGTGTTACTGTATGCATTTCAAACCGATATATAGAAAACATGCATTTTTAAATGCAAGTAGTTTTGTAATTAACTCTAATTTGAAGCACAGGTGAATTATGGGTCAGTTAAACACATGAATTTTTTTTTTTTTAACTGCTTACATTTTTGATTAAATTGAACAACACAACATGTAAACCGATTGTTAGACTGGTTTCTTACATTGTAATTTTGTTGTGTTTTATCCCCTTAACGACCGCCCGCCACAGCAGCGCTGAGAACAGCTGTAATTCACAGCCCTGTTTCCAACACAGCTCCAACGCAGGTCTTTCCCCTGCCCAGGGCTGTCTGTGTATGAAGCCAGCAATCAAGGCAGACTGTAAGCCAGATTTTAATGTATTAAATTATATATATATATATATATATATATACACACACACACACACACACACACACACACACACTATTGTAAGCAACCAGCAGGAAAAATTGTGGACGGAAAATATGTGCCTAGTAGGATGTTGCAAGTTGTATGGAAGTTCCAGGGATGTCAGTGAGGCCGATCCAGTGATACATGCCAGCCTTTCCCAAACAACTGAGTGGCAGCAGGGGAACTGCACTATTGGGGCCACCAAGGAACCGTACCTTGGTGGGGGAAAAGACAGCAGTCTAGATAGGTGTTTGAGTAGTTTAGTATAGCTGCTGTGCAGCTTTAATGGGCTGTCTTTTTTTTTTTTTTGAACGGCTGTAGCGTGGGTGGGAGGCCGTTCATCCCTCTGGTCCAGGCTTTACTGGTGTTCTAGGCCTTTAAAGCCTGAGCATGAGGATATCAGGGAAAGAGACAACCTGATACTAAATGGTGTTTGGGAGCCCTTTCTCCAGAGGGTGCTGAGCAGGAGAGAGAAGCCCTGCTACTGAGGCCCGAACCAGACCGATGGGTCTGCTGCCTAGAGACTTCCCGAGCTGCACGGTGGGGTATATGTTTTGTTCCCTGGTTTGATCCTAAACTTAAGCTTCGTTTTGCTGCATGTTAAACGGCTGCGGTAAGCCTCCTCCATAGGACTTTGTTTTTTGGCTGTTTGTTTGTGCCGTTGAAAGTAAACCCTGTTATTTTGTTGCAATCAACCCGCTTGTGCCTGCCTCTGTGGCCGCTAATCCTCACAATATATGTGTATAAATATTTAATAAAAAATAATTGTTTGTACACTACACACAAAAAAAACCTACACAGATTAGGTATCTACACGACCATAATAACAGGTAGAATTAATCTAACAAGTTATTAATTGTTAAATGTGAATGGTGTAAAAAAATTTTAAAAAAACTAAAGAAATTCTGCAATAATTTATAAGTGAACTTAAAGGCCTCGTTCACACGGCTTATTTCGGACGGATTTGCCGACGGAAAAATCCGTCGGCAAAAACGTCCGCAATAAGTCCCAGCCAAATTTCTATTTATTTAAATCGAAAATACGGCGCGTCGTTCACACACCAAAACTCCGTTCCGGATTGCCGCCGCGGATTGACGACGGCAATCCGGACGGAAAAACAATTGACATGTCAATTCTTTCCGGACGATTCACCACCTACAATGATTGTAGATGGTGAATCCGTCGGGAAAATCAGTTACAAATACGTTGCCACACTTAGTGGCACGTATTTGTAACTGATTTCAACTGATTTCAGAACGTATTTACATCGGAAATCCGTTGTAAATACGTTCTGAAATAAGCCGTGTGAACGAGGCCAAACTATTCCCTAAAAAAGTACAACTTGTCCCGAATAAAACAAGGCCTCATCCAACTGCGTCACTGAAAAAATAAAAAGTTACGACTGTTGAAACGCAAGGAGGAAAAAACTAAAAAAAAAATGTGCTGGTCATTAGGTACTTTTCAGACGTTCGGCTTATCTTTTTTTTTTTTTCCTGCAGATGGTTATGTAACTATGATTTGTAATAGGTGAAACTAGAGTTAATTTAAAAAATGGATGTTTTTTTAATTGCTTGCATCACTGTTGCTGCATTTTACAACTAAAGCGTCGGATCCCACTCCTATGGTTAGGGTGCTTTCACACGGTGCGTTTTTGACGCTTTTTTTGTGCAGGAAGGCACAGCAATTAATGCTGTACAAAAAACGCATCAAAAATCGCGGCAAAAAAAAAGTGTGAAAACACCCTTAGCAGATCAGTTGAGGTACAATTAGAGTCAGATGTGTACAATCAATGCAATAACAATCAGACTGGGTTTTTCACACAGAGCATTTTTGGTGTGTCTTTTGATTTGTTTTTTTTGCAGAAATACAAAGTAATTAATGCAGTATATATCTGCAAAAAAAAAAATATATAAAACACGCACCATGTGAAAGCACCCTTAGGGTGCTTTCACACGGTGCGTTTTTGATGCATTTTTTTCAATGCGTGTTTTGTGCAGGAAGGCACAGCAATTAATGCTGTACATTGCTGCACAAAAATCGCGGTAATTACCACGATTTTTGCCGCGATTTTTGTGCAGCAATGTACAGCATTAATTGCTGTGCCTTCCTGCACAAAAAACGCATTGAAAAAACGCATCAAAAACGCACCGTGTGAAAGCACCCTTATGTTTTTCAACTACAATAAAAATGCTATTTTCTTAAATTAATGCAGGTGGTTTTGTAACAGATGTGAAATTGGGGTCAATTTACAAAATGCATATGTTTTTTAATTGCTTGGTTTTTTTTGTTGCCTTACTGTTGCATTTTTCAACTGCAGTTTGAGAACCCACCCTCAGGCATGAGTTCAAATATTATATTTTCTTAGTGCACCAACACAGTTATAAAAAAAAAGGTTTTTTTTAATTAATCCAAATTTCATCTGAGTTTGAAATTTAAATTAAAGGGGTTTTGCCATCATGTAATGTTGACGTGGGAACCTCCAAAATGGGTATTTAATCACTTTTCTAAATATACGTGATTAAAAAAAGTGAAAACTCTGAGAGCTACAGCATTTCTCAACCCCCCTTGGTTACCACAAAGCTTCCCCTAGTCACGACCCAGGAGCTGAAAGGCCGCTTTTGCGTGAATCACTTCTTATCTGATGACAGGCAGAATGAATGGTCTTTTAAGGCACCGGGTAGCAATATGTTTTCTTTTGTATACAGAATAACTAGCTGTAGTGTTATTAGATCCCTGCTTTATCTGATGAAGAAGCTTTCAATCTGCTGTTTAGAATAGGTGTTCTCTTTTGTATACAGAATTCACAAGTTATAGTTTGATTATTTGAGTGAACATGTCACAGGATCCCCTTATGCAGCTCTGTGCTCTGGCTGTGTGTGTCTGTGTGCAGCTCTGTCTCTTGCTGCGTGATTTGTTTACATTACATTAGCTGCTTAGCAGATAAGGTTTCTCCTGACAGTGCCGTCTATGAGGCTGTGTCTTGCTGTATTGAATCCACTGTTGTACTGTTTATTAGTTCACTTAAGTTTTGAGACGCTCCCTTTGGATTCTTCACTCCCCCCTCCCCTCTCCCTCTCTCCACTGCAGCTTAATGACTCAGCGTGATTTGTTGACATCTTGCTCTCATACTGAACGGAGGTCAGTACTTGGTCTGGTGGCAAATCCCCTTTAACTGTGAAAATACTTGCATTTAAAAATGCACGCGTTTTTATGCGTTTTGTTTAAACACATACATTTTATGCTTGCATTTTTTTATGTAGTTGAGAAACGCAACATGTAAACTCAGCCTGAGAAAACAAGGATCTATCAGTTTTCACAACGCATGTTTGTGGAAGTTTATCATGTTTGAGAAGTATCATTAAAGTCTAAGTTTTATATCTATAGTTATTCACTCTTTGCTTTTTGTATGGTTATTCTTTGTATATATTGAGGTAAGGTTTACTGTCCTTCCTTAGTATTGTTTTTATATGGAAACATATCATGGTGAAAACAATTAAGTCTTCTAAAGACCTGAAAATGAGAGTTTTGCTGCTCATCAAGTTGGAAAAGGCTATTTAACCATCTCTAAAGAGTTTGGACTCCACCAATCCACAGTTATACAGAATGTATGCAAATGGAAAATGAAGACCATTATTACCCTCTCCAGAAGAGTTCAACCAAGAAAGATCACACAAGAACAAGGTGTATAATACCCCATGAGGTCACAAAGAAACCCATTGTAACCTCTAAGCAACTAAGGGCCTTTTCCACATTAGCTAATGTTAACATTCATGAATCCACCATTAGGAAGACACTGAACAACAATGGTGCGCTTGGCAGGATTGCAAGGAGAAAGCTGCTGCTCTCCAAAACGAACATTGCTGCCTGTCTGCAGTTTGAAACACGGTCATAGCTATATCATGGTTTGAGCCCATTTTGCTTCAAATAATTATATTGGCCATTCAATGACTTGTTATATAGATGCACTCCAGCAAGCCTTATCAGGATGACCTCTCCCTTCACCCTGTATAGTCCATCAGTTCAATAATACACTTAGGCTTGGTCGATTTGTTAATTCAGTTGTTCTCGCTTCAAATAGTACATACAGTTCATCATCACATTTTGTGAAAAATAAGAAGAATAGAAAAACCTGCTTAGAACATTTTGGGAAAAATAAGTAGAATGAAAAACCTAGTTATAACCAGGCTTTTCTATTCTACTTATTTTTCATTAAATGTGATGATGAACTGTATGTGCTATTTGAATCAAGATAAAATACAAAATAACCAATACCAAGCCTAAGTGTATTATTAAACTGAGTCCATTTTGCAGCACCTGGGCCAGAACGCCTTGCCATCATTGATGGCAATAAATTCAGAATTATACCTGCAGATTCTTAAGGAAAGCATCAGCACGTTTGACCATGAGCTGAATCAAAAGAGAAGACGCCGACCCTAACCACTCACGTTGCTAGTAAAGGATGATTAAAGTTAAGGTTTTGGAATGGCCAGGCCAAAGACATTTAGATGCAGTTATTGTTGCATTCATTATTATATCACATTATGACAGCAAAAGTTCACATACTTTTACCACTCATACACATAATTGTATCATTTTCCTTCATAAATAACCAACTCTATTATTTTTGACTCATTTGTTTGATTTTGATCTCTTTATCTACTTTTAGAACTTGCGTACAAATACAATGTAGTTTAAGTCAAATTTGTGCAAAACTATTAATAAAATTCTGAAGGGTTTGCAAAATTTCAAGGATAACTGTATACAATAGTCAGGTGTCTTTTACAAGCTACAAAGGTAATTAGGTATTTTTTTTCTGTGTATAATATGCAGTTCTTACCTTGCTAGTTAAAAGTGACAAAGAAAAAGGGGAACAAAACATACACAAACACACACCTAAAACAGCAATGAAGATCTTAACTATCCAGTCAGTGCTCACTCCACTGGTTATTCATTCTGCTATAGAGAGATGATCTAACATAACACAGCCTACAGCACCCTCTTGTGCCATCAAGTAGGATCTTCAGGCACTTGCGTAAATTTCCCAAACTCATATAGTGATAACAAAATTGAAAAATAAATATAAATATATTTTTCATAATTACTGAAAGCACATGCAAAATAAAACAAAAAGAAACAGATGTTTGCTTTCATATTTTTTAGCTAACAGAAAAAAACACGTTAACTACAATAAATTATTTTAAAAAAAAAGGGTTTTTATTCCTCACAACAGGTTCATTAAGTTACAGGAGGGCCAGTTTTTTGAAACTGTGCCCAAATGAACTAATCAGATTCTCCAGTGAGATCCATAGGACGGATGTGTTCCTCTTTGTATCGCCTGTTCATGTTTGGCATGAGTGGATTATGCTACTGTCCAAGGCAGTAATTTCTAAACAGGTATAATTTAGTATCGATCTTGTACCAATGAAGAGCAAGAGTATTTTGACAAGTCTTTAAGCCCTTCGCGCATTTGGACATACCCGTAAGTCCAAACAGCATGAAAGGTGTATGTAGAGAGCTCAAGTGCTCAGCCTGCTATTACAATACAAGGGCCTGCAACCGTTGCTATCAGCAGGGATCGGAGCTAATGAAAAAAATAAACTTAAAAAAAGAATATATTTTACACGTTGACAATCCCTTCCTTTTGCTATTTTACAAATAAAAAAAATGGAAAAATAAAAAAGTTAAACATACTTGGTATTGCCACGTTTGTAAAAATAAAATTAATTCAAATATAACATTTATGACAAAGCATGAATACTGTCAAAATAAAAAAAAACTTCACATCTCTAAAAAATTGGAATAAAAAGTATTTAAAAAGTTGCCATCGCTCCGGTATGGACCATCCCAGATCATGTCCCGATACATATCATCTGATTTATAATTTTGTTCCTGTCTATGATTTGTGAACCCTGTGTTATGCAATAATGACTACTGCGTTTGTAATACTATGTCGATTATTTCCATTGCGCTGTTATTGTTAAATTTTGAAAACTTAATAAACCTTTTCATATGAAAACAATTTTTAAAAAGTTGCTGTATCCCAGAATGGTACCAATACAAACTACACTTCAACCCACAAAAAACGAGCCTTCATTCATGTCCATAAACCAATAAAAAAAAAATCACGCAATTGCGTTTTTCCGTGTTGCACCTTACTTAAAATTTAATTTGGTTTCCCGGTACATTATATGTTAAGGTCAATGTCACCAATAACAAGTACATATTGTCCCGCAAAAAAACAAGCCCTCATATGGCTATGTAGATGTAAAAATTAAAAAGTTATGGTTCTTGGAAGATGTGGAGTAAAAAAAAAAAAAATGTGAAAACCGCTGCGACCTGTAGAGGTTAATCCATTAACTCGGCACTTGAAATTGGCCGACGCACACAGCCATCACTGCATAAATCATTGACTGATTGTATTGTTGTATATTGCTGTTAGAAGTTGGTACATTTGTATTTTTCCTTTTCATTACATGTAAGTTGTCACTAACCGTCTTCGAAAGAGATGGTGCAGAATCATCCAGAACATATGGAACGGCATTTTTTTCCTTTTTGCAAAAACTCGGGGGCAAATTGTTGCTGTCATCATTTTCATCGTCATCAATAAACTGTACACCTTTCTCAAAACAGCGTCGCTTTCGTGTCTGTAATACAAGTATCAAATTCTTAACTCGGTCACAACCTATCAAAAAATAGAAACATTCTCTAACCCAGCTGTACTCGGAACTCCCATTGAAATAAAAAATCAGAGTTCTGATCACTTTTTACTGAAACCACGCCGGTTTGTCGGACAAGGCAGGACAGAAGTGTCTAGAAACTATCTACAATACATAATAAATGTGGTGTAAAGCATGTACGCCATTATTTATGGCACAAATAGCATCAGAATTCTGACGAATTCTGATAAATTTGCCAAAATGTGTATGGTGAGAATACCCCTTTTAGGAAAGCCTAAGATTTCTCCTTGTTTTTATCGGTTCTTAGTTTTGGCTTCAAAAACGGAACGTGGGAACACACCCTTAAAGGGAACCTGTCATATAAGTGATGCCCCCTTGCTGAGGACAGCACAACCTATTGACATACATGCTGTTTCCAGTGTGGTGTCCCTTATTCTGTAACATCAGGTAGTTTCAGAGTATTTAATGCTCAAATCTGGCAGTTTGCAGCCTGGTATGCCAGAGAGGATGCCAGTTTGTTCATGAGAGGGTGTTACCCCTGCCCACCTGGCGTTTATTCTCAGATTTCTACCTATTCAGAATAATAGGATATATCAGTCATGAGTGGACAGAGCTAGTCACGGGTGGGTTATGTGTGCGGACTGCCTTTTGCATGTTTTATATATGCACCAAGTCAGCTCATGACACCTGACATCCTTCACAAACTAAGTGCTGCGGATGTCAAATGAAGAAAGTGGTCATAGTAATGTGACTCGAATGTGCATATCTCTGTTGCTGCTTTTCCTCTCTTCTACTGGACATTCATAAAGTGAAGAAATAATGACAGCAGATACTATGTCATAGGTTTTAGCATCACACCACCAATTTTAAACCTCCAATCAATTATAACAGGAGCCATAAAACTAAATATGTTTTCTGTCTACTTTATCTCACTGTATGACCTTGAGCTGAGTGTAGTTCTGCGATATCACACTGACTTTCTTGACAACGCTTAATGAGTTATTTCTCTCTAAAAACATATTCCCTTGTAGGGATTCCGAGATGAACTTTGGATATGCATTAGATGTGCTCCTCTATCAGCACTTCTAGGTGGAAGATAAAGTTTCTTCTTGGGAAGAACACCAAAAAAGCATATGGAGACTTATAGCCTATGCAATGCTCCACAGAAAAATATTCAAATTAGCACCAGGGAACAAAGCTAACACTCTAGCACAGGGATGTCAAACTGCGGCTGTCCAGCTGTTGGGAAACTACAACTCCCATCATGCCCACTATTATAGATTATACAAATGCATGATGGGAGTTGTAGTTTCCCAACAGCTGGAGGGCCGCAGTTTGACACCTGTGCTTCTAGCACCACATATTCGAAGTAGTATCCCCTAAAGTCACATTTGAGCCATTAAACAGTTTTACAGCGTGAAATCTCTAGTCATGTTTCAAGGCTCTTTAAGGCCCGGTTCACACGGCTTATTCAAGCCGCAATTGCGAGCCGGATTTCGCTCGCAATTCCGGCTTAAATAAGGGGCGGGGCGGGGGCGCGGCCCGCCGCCCCATAGACTTGCATTATCCACGGCGCGTATTGCGCATGGATAATATGCAGGTGACTTTCTCCCCGCCCGGTGGATTCGCCGGGCGGAGAGCAGCGACGGAATCCACTGTTCTCTATGAGAACTGTGGATTACCGTAATTACTGCGACGGATTGGAGCCGTACTGCAGCGCAAATCCGGCGCGCAGTACGGCTCCAATCCGCGGCGAAATAAGCCGTGTGAACGGCCCCTGAGGCTATGTCCAAACAGTATAGAAAAACTATGGTATATTCAGCGGTTTTAGGATTCTAAAACCGCTGAAAATACAATCGTTCAGCCAGTCCCTAGACTTTAGAACACAGGTAGTTTTTTTTTTTCCGATCCTTTTCTGGCGCCGTAAGTTTTAGGAATATGTAAAAACTGCCGGTATCTGGCATCTTTCTGTTGGTTTCGCGTAAAAAGCTAAAACCGACCGTGGTTTTTGTGCAAAATGTGACAAATGTGGTCATGCATTGGACAAATAACGGTCGACTAACGGGCGTTTTTTGTCCGATGCAGTGTGGATCTACCCTAATGGTTCAGATGTAACTTTAAGTGATACTACTTCCATTAGGTGGTTGCATGGTCCTACCTGTCTTCCCTAGAGCTTATTTGTACATCACTTATTAGTATAGAAGGTCTAGAGCACCTCTGTGCTTCCAATTGCTACACTCACTGAATATTACTGTAAGCTAATTTGAAATTGAGTGCTTTTAAGAAACATCCTCTATATATTTTCTAGAAACAGAATTATGAACATTATTTTAGGTTTTAGAACGACAGTCTGTATGAAAATGGGCTTGGAGATGCTAAAGGTCATCCTTACCCAACTACCGTATATACTCGAGTATAAGCCGAGTTTTTCAACACAAAAAATGTGGTGAAAATTCCAACCTCAGCTTATACTCGAGTCACTGTCTGCGCTCGGGCGCTGCGATGGCCCGTGCGTCGGCAGGGACACTCCAGCTACATGCGGCTCCTCAGGGAGCGCATATAGCCGATTGCCGAGTAAGGCCGTGTTCACACGGTTTATTCCCGACGGATTTGTGAGCCGTATTGAGCTCACAAATCCGCCGTGAATAAGGGGCGGGGCGGGGGCGGGGCCGGAGCGCGGCGGGGGCGCCGCTCCCGGCCCCATAGACCATGCTTTGTTTACGGTGCATCCGCGCCGCAAATAATGTGCATGTCACTTTCTCCCCCCGCGGCGGATTCGCCGAGCGGGGAGGAGCGACGGAATCCACTGTTCTCTATGAGAGCAGTGGATTACCGTAATGACAGGGACGGATTGGCACCGTACTGAAGCGCAAATCCGGCGCCAATCCGTCCCCAAATAAGCCGTGTGAACGAGGCCTAAGCTGACAGCGTCCGGGTGCTACCGTGGTCCATGCGTTGTTGGCGATCTCCTCACCTGTATGTGACTCCTCCGGAGCACATGCAGGAGAAGAGATACCACTGCGGAGCAGAGAGCGAGCACTCCCTGCTCCGCAGTGGGCTCCGTGCGGCCGCAAACTCGCGGCTGTCCAGAGTTTCTGGCACAGGCGGCGTGTGTGATATCACGCTGCCTGCACGGCCTGATGACATAACTCACTCTGTGCCGGAAGACGGATCGGAGCGGCCGTGAATCGGTGCAGCGGGTGATCGAGGTAAGTGTTTATTTTTGTTTTTAAAACTCTGCCTATACCTGCCTATAACCTACTTAGGGGGACCTATAACTGCCTATAGCCTGCCTATGAGGACCTATACCTGCCTATAACCAGACTAGGGGGATCTATAATTGCCTACAGCCTGCCTATGAAGGAAGGGGGTCTGCTGTGCTGGGGGAAGGAATTGTAGAAGGGGTGCGGGAGTATTTAAGCTAGGGATGAGGAGGGAGGACAATATAGAAAATGAAGGAGTAGATAGGTTAGAGAGTGGGCAGACTATATCAGCGGGTGGAGAAGCGGAATGGGGGAGGTGGAGTAGACCAGTGGATAAGGAGATCCATGTGTTGCAAACCAGCATTGAAGATATAGGTACCCACAACATTTCATGTAATCTCATGCCATCTACTAACTGTGTAATAAATAATCATATGCTGTCTACTAAAGGTATAATGTATAATCCCATGCCATCATCTGAAAGGGTAATGTATTATCCCATGTCATCTACCGAAGGAGAGATGTTTAATCGAAAGCCGTCATCTGAACAGGTAACGTTTAATCCCATGCTGTCTACTGAACGGGTAATGTATGATCCCATGCCGTCTAATGAACATGTTAGATACAATCCTAAACCGTTGACGGAAAGTGTAAAACTGGAAGGGAACTTAAAATGTCTATTCACAAATGCTAGAAGTCTTGCAACCAAAATGGGGGAACTTGAGGCGCTTGTTGTAGAGGAGCTGATTGATGTGGTAGGTATTGCTGAAACATGGCTGGACTCCTCGCATGATTGGGCGGTCAACCTTCAAGGTTTTAATCTATTTAGGAAAGACAGAGCGAACAGGAGGGGAGGAGGAGTGTGTCTGTATGTAAGGAGTAATATGAAGGCAAATGTGAAAGAGGTAATACAGGGCGGAGTGGCTAATGATGTGGAAACATTGTGGGTGGAAATACAAGGGGAGAATAATGCAGAAAATATTATTTTTGGTGTAATTTATAGACCCCCGAACATCACTGAGGAGATAGAAGAACAGATGCATAATCAAATGGTGCGGGCAGCACAGGCAGGTCCACGGGTAATAATGGGGGACTTTAATTTCCCAGGCATTGACTGGGTTTACGGTTCTGCATCAACTGAAAAGGGAAAGAAGTTCCTCAATTTGTTAGATGATAATTTTATGGGGCAGTTTGTGGAGGAACCCACTAGAAGTGATGCTCTGTTGGATCTGGACATTTCTAACAAAGCAGAACTAGTCGGAGCGGTCACGGTTTCTGAAAATCTTGGTAACAGTGGGTTGGGTTGACCCAGCCTCATCACCTTACTAACTGGTGAAAAGCTCCGTATCCTGGAGTTTTGGACTTATGCGATCCCCTGAGGAACCCTCTCTTAACCCGGAGGGAGAAACGCGTCGGGATTAGACCTCGTGATACAAGGACAGTAAGAAATATTATGTATATCGGTATTTATTTCCTGCAGTATATGTGTATGGCTTGACCATCAAGTGTTTTTATGACCACCGTGATATTTGTTTATGTGTGAGGGCGGTATAGGGATAGCCTTCTAGTGGTGGGGCCGCCCTTCTTGGGGCGATGTCCCCGCTTGTTTTGTAGGACTATATTAGGGGTGAGAATAGACTGTCAATAAGGGTGCCTACTTAGGTGTTAATTACTATGGTGGTCTTCCGATAATCTATTACACTGTTTTATGGCCATATTGTGTATAATTCTTTCCCAGTGTGGGTGATAGGTTGTCAAATGACATATTTAGTAAGGACTAATATATTTTTTAATCTATAAATATTAAAAGTTATATTTTAAAGCGGATTTTTTACACTTATTCTGTAATTTTGTTTATTTGATTTACAAAAAATCCCGGTATATCCTTCTTTTTTCTGTGAGGTAACAAGTATAGGCGACTAAAACTAAAACCAACAGGGGCTTCTATCTTCTGTTAAGAGGGCAATAAACAATAAAAAAAAGGGCATTTAAAAAATATAAGGCAGAGGGGTCGGCATCAGCCTTTGAAAATTACAGAGAGCTTAATAAAATCTGCAAAAAAGTGATAAAAGCAGGTAAAATTCAAAATGAAAGGCAAGTGGCCAAGGACAGCAAGACTAACCCCAAGAAATTATTTAAGCATATAAATTCCAAAAAGCCAAAGTCAGAGCAAGTAGGACCCTTAAAAACCTGTGATGGGGAGCTGGTCACGGGTGACCAAGAGAAGGCAGAGGAACTAAGTAGGTTCTTCAGCTCAGTATATACAGTCATATGAAAAAGTTTGGGCACCCCTATTAATCTTAATCATTTTTAGTTCTAAATATTGGGTGTTTGCAACAGCCATTTCAATTTGATATCTCTAATAACTGATGGACACAGTAATATTTCCGGATTGAAATGAGGTTTATTGTGCTAACACAAAATGTGCAATATGCATTAAACCAAAATTTGACCGGTGCAAAAGTATGGGCACCCCAACAGAAAAGTGACATTAATATTTAGTAGATCCTCCTTTTGCAAAAATAACAGCCTCTAGTCGCTTCCTGTAGCTTTTAATCAGTTCCTGGATCCTGGATGAAGGTATTTTTGACCATTCCTCTTTACAAAACAATTCAAGTTCAGTTAAGTTTAATGGTCGCCGAGCATGGACAGCCCGCTTCAAAGTATCCCACAGATGTTAAATGATATTCAGGTCTGGGGACTGGGATGGCCATTCTAGAACATTGTAATTGTTCCTCTGCATGAATGCCTGAGTAGATTTGGAGCTGTGTTTGGGATCATTGTCTTGCTGAAGTATCCATCCCCGGCGTAACTTCAAATTCATCACTGATTCTTGTACATTATTCTGAAGAATCTGCTGATACTGAGTTAAATCCATGCGACCCTCAACTTTAACAAGATTCCCGGTGTCGGCATTGGCCCCACAGCCCCAAAGCATGATGGAACCTCCACCCAATTTTACAGTGGGTAGCAAGTGTTTTTCTTGGAATGCTGTGTTTTTGGGACGCCATGCATAACGCTTTTTGTATGACCAAACAACTCAATCTTTGTTTCATCAGTCCACAGGACACTTCTTCCAAAATGAAGCTGGCTTGTCCAAATGTGCTTTTGCATACCTCAGGCGACTCTGTTTGTGGCGTGCTTTCAGAAACGGCTTCTTTCGCATCACTCTCCCATACAGCCTCTCCTTGTGCAAAGTGTGCTGTATTGTTGACCGATGCACAGTGACACCATCTGCAGCAAGATGATGCTGCAGCTCTTTGGAGGTGGTCAGTGGATTGTCCTTGACTGTTCTCACCATTCTTCTTCTCTGCCTTTCTGATATTTTTCTTGGCCTGCCACTTCTGGGCTTAACAAGAACTGTCCCTGTGGTCTTCCATTTCCTTCCATGTTCCTCACAGTGGAAACTAACAGGTTAAATCTCCGAGACAACTTTTTGTATCCTTCCCCTGAACAACTATGTCGAACAATCTTTGTTTTCAGATCATTTGAGAGTTGTTTTGAGGAGCCCATGATGCCACTCTTCACAGGAGATTCAATAGGAGAACAACTTGCAATTGGCCACCTTAAATACCTTTTCTCATCATTGGATACACCTGGCTATGAAGTTCAAAGCTCAGTGAGGTTACAAAACCAATGGTGTGCTTCAGAAAGTCGGTAAAAAGTAGTTAGGAGTATTCAAATCAATAAAATGAAAAGGGTACCCAAATTTTTGCACCAGTCAAAATTTGGTTTAATGCATATTGCACATTTTGTGTTAGTACAATAAACCTCATTTCAATCGGAAATATTACTGTGTCCATCAGTTATTAGATATATCAAATTGAAATGGCTGTTGCAAACACCCACATATTTAGAACTAAAAATGATTAAGATTAAAAGGGGTGCCCAAACTTTTTTTCATATGACTGTACTATCAAGGAAATAGTAATTGATGGGGGTGGGCCAAGTGCAGAAGTAGGTGGTGGCAGTACTGTTAATACATCATCTGCTATAATTAATTGGCTCAGTGTAGAAAAAGTCAAAGCCAAGTTAAATAAACTGAATGTGAACAAGGCTCCAGGCCCTGATGGCATTCACCCAAGAGTTCTTAAAGATGATATTTAGAGATTCCCTGGTGACTGGTATAGTACCAGGAGACTGGTGCAAGGCAAATGTAGTTCCCATCTTCAAAAAGGTTCCAAGTCTTGCCCAGTAATTATAGACCAATAAGTTTAACATCTGTTGTGGGAAAAATGTTTGAGGGCCTCATAAGGGACTATATACAGGAGTATGTTGACAAACACAATATTATTAGTGATTCCAGCATGGATTTACTAAGGACAGAAGCTGTCAGACCAATCTGATCTGTTTTTATGAGGATGTGAGTAGAAGTCTGGATAGCGGGGCAGCTGTGGATATTGTGTTTTTAGACTTTGCAAAGGCATTTGACACTGTACCGCATAAGAGTTTGTTGGGTAAATTAGAATCCATTGGGTTAGAGATAACAGTGTGTATTGGATTAAAAACTGGCTGCTGGATCGTACTCAGAGAGTTGTGGTAAATGACTCATACTCTGATGGTCTCGGTGTGAGTGGTGCCGCAGGCTCAGTATTAGGTCCTCTCTTATTTAATGTATTTATTAACGATATAGTGTAGGGATCAATAGCACGGTTTCTATTTTGCAGATGACACCAAGCTATGCAGGGTAGTGCAATCTATGGAAGATGTCATAAATTGCAAGCAGACCTGGACACACTGAGTGCTTGGCATCACTTGGCAAATGGAAGAAGGTTCATGTGGATAAATCTAAGGTTTGCCATGGGAGAAAATAAATCTAAAGGCTCATATGTCATAAGAAAAACAGATCAGTCTATGGAGAAATTTGGCGTTTATTAAAAGACTAGAAGATAACTAGTGACAGCATTGCCAATGTAATCAGCTGCCTTTAGAAGAAGCATATTGGCGGAATAAAAGAGAGCAACCAAGGGGAAAGGTAATCACGCTGTTAGAGAAGGTGTATTAGAAGTATGCTGATAAAGACTCGGGACTATATTTATAGAAGAATAATGTTAAAAGTAGGGAAATACAAGGACGCAACCAAAAAAAGGGGAATCTTAGATGAGAGAAAAAAGATCAATCTAGAGAGAAAGACGCTTCGACGAAGACTGCTGTACATTAATAAACATAGGAAATGGTCCCAGGGAGAACAAATTATTTCAAGAAGCCCCTCAAAGCATAACTCACTGGACTTAAAAATGATTCATCCGGAGAGAGCGTCTCACTGTAAGAACTGTGACTGGAATCCGCTGAGAGTGGTCCAGACGGCGAAAAAGAGGCTAGAAACCATCGAATAAGAAAGCGAGTAGCTAGAAAATCTGGTCGGTGGAGAGCCGGGGTCAGGATAAAGTCTCCGCTGGAGCACATTGGTTCTTGCCTAGTGGGTTCCAGGGCATCAACAGTGGTGAGGCTGATGCTTAATTCTTGTCTCTTCCCATCACCCACATTTTCCCCACCCTTGGTTGAACTTGATGGACACGTGTCTTCTTTCAACCGTACTAACTATGTAACTATGAGGACCTATACCTGCCTATAACCGGCCTATGGGGGCAAATACCTGCCTAGGAGGAACTATAACTGCCTATGAGGACCTATACCTGCCTATAACCTGCCTATGGGGGCAATTACCTGCCTATAACCTGCCTATGGGGGCAATTACCTGCCTATAACCTGCCTATGGGGGCAATTACATACCTATAACCTGCCTATGGGGACATATAGCTGTTTATGGGGGACATATACCTGCCTATGGGGGACATTAAACTGCCTATACCTGCCTATATCAGTCTATCGGGAACATTAAACTGCCTATACCTGCCTATGTAATTTTATTGAAATCCATTTTTATTTTTGAAATTTACCAGTAGCCGCTGCATTTTCCACCCTAGGCTTATACTCGAGTCAATAAGCTTTACCATTTTTTGTGCCAACAGTAGGTGCCTCGGCTTATACTCGAGTATATACGGTAGATCCCTAATTTGTAAGACAATGAACAAAGCCTTATTTTCACATGGGTTCCGTTTCAGTGTGCCAAACAGTTTTAGATATTCTAAATGCACACTAACAATTATTTTGCCTATAACAGAAGCTTTATGAAAATGTGACGGTGGTAAATAATTGTTCCATTTTAAGTCATTGTGAAACCTACTGCATTGTAATGGGACATTAGCAAAACAGCTGTTAAGGGAGTAACAATTAAGTTCTATACTGCAGTAATTCACCATCCAAATACAAAGTCATTAGTCTCTCTGACACATCAATGTGCACAGCAATAATGAGGCCATTTGTAATTGGGAGCGGTTACTAAATATGACAAATGAGGTGTGTCTTGACCTGACTGAACCACAAGAAATCAGGAAAGAAAATAAGAATTATATAGTCCTCTGTGAGCGCTCGGATTATTACCTGCTGCTCACTGGGAGAAGTGCGGCTTCGTTTTCTTTCAGTCTGAAAATCCTCATCATCACCTGCGGCAAGAAAAGCTTGTTTCTTTGCGGCTAGTTTTGAAGCAAGTGTAGGTGGACTATTAAGTGATTCTACAAAAAAAGAATAAAAACATATTGAAACATTAAAAATAAATCATTACACAGAATCATTATCTCTATGCAGGTAAACTCATACGTGGGAGAGTCATTGTGGATTTTATCCATGGATTTGTGCAGGTAATATCTGCAGCAAATTACGTACCAGGTATTAGGATGTGACATGAAACTGATATGTGATGTGTGCATTTCTGCTGGGGTATTTCACAGAAGATATCAACTTTTTCAATGTAGCAGTATTGAAATCCACAGAGAATCCTCATGTTACTCATGTGACTTTAGCAGTGGATTAGCAGCAAATTCCACATTGCGTGGATATATCCTATATAATGCACAAAGCCATGGGCTGTCCACAAGTCCTTAAATAAACAATTTATTTAATATTGTCAGTAAGTATTATTCTGTACTATCAACATGTATTATTCACGAGGAGTAAAAAAAATATATTTTATATTTAGGATAAAAGTAAAATCAATTGAAAGGGTGTTCAATAGCATATGCCATAGTAGTCCAATAGATGCAGGTCCCAGAGGTGGGATGTGCACCTATTTAGAGAATGGGCCGCCAAAAGTCTGTGTGTAGAACTAAGAGGAGGTTGGCCTCATGGGCTTTCCCCAAATTCTGTTCTAGGGTATTTTTTGGTGAAAGTCAATAAATTTTGAGAAAGAAGCGGGCCCCAAACCCCCCGGGACACCCCTTAACTCCAATATACAGCAAGTAAGGTTTTAACTTGACCGACTATTGTTTTCTAATGAGAGTTGTGATGACAGCATACACTTTAGGTAATCAGTAGGTTCTGAGAACTAACTTGCTTTTGGGTGAATTTTTCCCTTTTCCCGGGGCTTTTTATATTCCAAAGGTTCATGGAAAAGAGCTTCAACGCCCTCTGTAAGATGTAGCATTCCTTAAGTCACATCCGATTCACTGAGCCCTACGATGTTACATGGATATCCATAGCCATGCCAGTTCGTTTATGTACATGCAGCTGTTGCAGGGTGTTGCTCCTCATCAGTGCAAGTTTTAAAAAAAATGGCCCTTTTGGTGGGCAGCAAATGAAACGCAGCATAAAGTAGAAAAAAGGGTTCCCCCTTTCCCCTAAAATTTTTAAACATTCCCAAAAAGAAAACCCGTCACATTTGGTTTTTCCCCCCCTTTCTGAGGGCAGTACAAGCTAGGGGGGGGCAGGAAAATGCTGTTTCCAGCACTGTGCCCCTTTAAAAAATTTTGTAAATGCTGGAGTTTTGTGCATTTTTAAAGTTTTAAATCTGGAAGTTTTAAGCCCGAAAGGAGTCCCCGTTAACAGCATGTCTGTCATTAGCTTTTTGTGTCCCCGAAAAGGGGTGATAATCTATGTGACAGGGTTTTCTTTAACCCCTTAAGGGCCCCCGCCTTTTTTGGGCCTTTCCCGCCCAGCCCTATTTTTTTAAAACTGACAAAGTGTCCATTTATGTGAGAAATAAAAATTTTTTACACTTTTACCTAAACCTTTTGATTTTTAGAGATTGTTTTTCCCCCTGACAATTGTGGGTTTAAGTTTTGTAAGAAATTTTTTTCCATACAATCCTTTTTTTGTTTGTGAAAAAAATCAAAATTTTTCTGAAAATTTTGGGAAAAAAATTTAGCGTTTTTGAAAGTTGCAAATTTTCTCGTGCAAGACAGAAAATTTTACCAAAAAATAGTTTATAATAGCTCTACCATATGTCCACTAAGTTGGCATCATTTTTTAAATGTCTCTTTTTTTTTTTTTTACGACATAGAGGGTTAGAAAATTTTGTAGTAATTTATCCAATTTCAGAAAATTTGCAAATCATTTTTTTTGGGGGACCACTCCAGTTTGACGTGGCTTTGGGGGCCTGTTTTAATACCCCCATAAATAATGCCATTAAAAAACTAACCCCTTAACGTATTTACAACAATATTTAGGAGTTTGAAAAACCTTTAGATATTTCACAGAAATTAAAGCAAAGTGGAGGTAAATTTAAAAATTCACTTTTTTTGCAGATTTTCAATTTTATCCATTATTCAGGGAAAAACGGTAAATGTGACTGGAAAAATGCAACTTAATATCAATTCCCCAGGTCTGCCTTTTTTAGAGTACCCCCATATGTGGCCCTATGCAGTATTTGGCTAAACATAAGCCCCAGAAAAAGGAGGACACCTAGGACCTGAGGTCTTTTTAATACGATTTTTTTTAGGCGCCATTTCGGGTTTTGGGGACACCCAAAGGGTGCTAAAATTTAAATAAACCCCCTAAATAGACCCATATTGGAAAAAAACCCTTAAGGAATATATCCGGGGGTGCATGGTATAACCCCCCCAAAAGGTGATTACAAATTTTTTTTAGCAAAAGGCTGTAAAAAGAAAAAAAAAATTTTTTTTTAAATAACTGCAATTTTGCTTAAAATTTTTACATATACAAGGAACCTGGAAAAAAGAACCCAAAAACTTTTTTAAGCAATTTCTTAAAGTTGGCAATCCCCTACTGGGGGGTTGTAAACTGCTGTTGGGCGGCATGGCAGGGCGTACAAGGGGGGAGGGCTATTTGGTTTGGAACGCAGATTTTGGGGGGGCCATGTCGATTGAAAAGCCCCAAAGTAGCAGATCAGGGGGGAAACATTCCAAAAGTCGCCCCATTTTGGTTTCAAAAAACCCATGGGGGATTCATCTGGGGTTTTGTACTGTATTTGGATGACAGGTGTTCCTATTTTTTTTTCATTGGGCAATGAAAATGGGGGGAAAAAAACGCAGTTCAGTCATTGTTTTTTTTGAGTTTCTTTTTACAGCATTCGCCGTGCAGTTTTAATGATGTGAAACTTTACATGGGGGTGGGTAAAATTTTACAAGAAAATAGATTTTATATATTTTTTTTTCTGTTTTATTATTTTTTACACAGTAAAAATTACGTCATAAAAAATTGCTTTTTTATGTTGTCCTATTCTGACACCCATAATTTTTTTTATTTTGCTGTGGCAGAGTGTGTATGGGCTTTTTTTTGGGGATGATTTTAAAGTTTTTATTAGTACCATTTGTGGTGCATATGTGCTTGTTACTTTTTTTTTAAAGGGTTTTTTTGGAGATGTTTTGAACAAAATCAGCATCTTTGGTGTTTTTTTTTATTTTTATTTTTTTTAGCGGTCACTTTAGGGGTTTATATGACAGGAGCTTTTACTAAAGCCGGTCAATACGATTAACCCGATCCCCAAATTTGTATATTTTTTTATGTTTATGCTTTTAATACAAAAAAAAAACATTTTATTAAAACAGGAAAATACGTTTTTGAATCACATGATTGAGAGCCATAACTTTTAAATTTTTCTGGCTTGGAGCTGTGTAGGGACTTGTTTTTTGCGAGAGGGTTGAGTTTTTATTAGTTCATTTTTGGGGGGACAAGGCTTTTTGATTGCTTTTAAAAATCCATTTTTTGGGGAGGCCGGGTGAAAAAAATACTGAACCCCTAGTAGTTTTTTTTTTATTTTTTTTTTTAACAGGGCTCACGTGCAGTATCCTAAAAATTTTGCTTTACTCTTTTGGGGTCGCTACGTTATGGCGATACCCTATTTATATGGTTTTTTTTTATGTTAAAAGGCACTTTAAAAAAAAAAAAGAAAAGTGTTTTAAGTGTGTAAAACAAAATTTATGCATCGCTATCTTCTGAAGCTATAAAATTTTTTTTTTTTTTCCTATACAGATGTTAATTTTTTTTTTTTTCGGGTGAACTACGTTTTAATTGGTACAACTTTGGCGTTTTTAGGAGTTTTTGATCGCTTTTTTTTTCCATTTTTTTGTGTGGGGAAGAACAATAATCTTAAATTTTGATTGTTTTTTTTTTTTTTTTTTAAAGCCGTTCACCGTAGGGGTTTAAATTAAAATGACGATTTATAGGCAGGTCGTTACCCCGCGGCGATACCAAATATGGGGGACTTTATTTATTTTGATCTTTTTTGGGGCGATTTGGGGTTTGTAAAGGGGAAAAGGGCGGGGTAGTATTTTTATTTTATTTTTGGTTTGTGTTTTTTTTGTTTTTCACTTTTTTTTTCTTTTTTTCACTTTTTCAATTTTTATTTTACTTTTCCCCTAGGGGATTTGAATGCGAATCTTTAGATTCTCTTCAATAGGGGAATCAGTGCATGCTTGTTTCTGTGCACTGGTTCCTATGCAACTGTTTTAGCCGATGCCCGGGGCCTGCCCCCGAGCACGGCCGGGGTCGTGACGTCACAGAAAACCCGGAAGGGATTTCTCCTTCCGTGCGTCTGTCAAAGGGAGGAGCCCGCACGGACGCCCGAACCGTGGGGTGCTGCCGCCCAAGGACGCAGAGGAGCGATTCCTCCTGCGTCTCTCTTAGTTATTGCGAGGATTGTGCGTAATTAGGGGTTATCCGCCCCCCCCCCCCCCCCCCCCGGAGCGTCCGGGGTCGGGGCCGTGGTGCGGGATGTCAGCTTAATATACGCTGGGGCACCCACGCGATCGCGCGAAACTCTGCTTTAGAGTTTTGGCGATCCTCAGGCGGGATCCATCGTCCAGGTGCGTTTAACCCCCAAACGCCTGGGGGTAAGGGGTAGCCCAAGGTCGTTTTAAGGGGTTTAAAGACTTTGGCTCTGTCTTCATGCAAGAAAAAAGTCCGTTTTTTCAGCGTTTTTCATTTTTTAAAAAAGCTGGAAAAATACTGTAATCATCTCCCCCTGACTTCTATTTTAAAACCCCCCCGCTGTCTAACCGGCTTTTTTTCGCTCGTTTTTTTTTACTGGGCGTTTTTTGCAACTGTTCAAAAAACCCGAGCCCGGGCAGAAAATTTACTACAGGGGGTCTATGGAAAGCGCCGGACGTTTTTGTGGGCATTTTCTCCGCAATTTTTCAATGGAAAAAACCCCCCCAGGATCCCCCCAAACCCCCCATATGGGTTTTTAAAAAAAGGTTATACCCGGTCAAATCGCATACAAGTGTCTGTGTGTCCTTTTTCGTACCCTTTGTAATAAAATGATATGCTTTGGTCGTAAAATTTTTTTCGAAATTATATATTTTTCGCTAAAAAATACGTTTCTTATGGATTTTGGTGTCAGAATCTGTTTTTTTGCGGATTTTGGTGATAAAATTTTCTCTTAACATATTTTGCCGCTAATAAAGTTATCTCGCTTCTGACGCCAAAAATACGTTGTTTTTACGGATTTTGGGGCGAGAATCCGTTTTTTTTTAAACGGATTTTGGGCGCTAATAAAGTTCTCACTTCTGACGCTAAAAATACGTTTTTTAAGGATTTTGCCGCAAGAATAAGTTTTTTTACGGATTTTGGCACTAAAATACTTTTCTTTACATATTTTGCGCTAATAGTTATCTCGCTTCTGACGCAAAAAATATGATTTTTATCGGATTTTGACGCTAGAATCCATTGTTTTACGGAGTTTGGTGTTAAAATTCTTTTCTTTACAAATTTTGGCGCTAATAAAGTTATCTCGCTTCTGATGCTAAAAATAAGGTTTTTTATGGAATTTTGGCCCCCAGAATCCATTTTTTTTAAGGAGTTTGGTGTTAAATTTTTTCTTAATCCTTACGACCGCGCGTACCGGTCTTTTGACGGCGGCCGGTGCGGGGGTCGTTCGTCTTCAGCGACGTCTTTTGGCGTCGCTGCAGACATCGGTGTTTTAGGCGCCCGGCGCCGCAAATTCGCTGGGGTAGGGGCGGTACTACACAGCCCCCATCCCACAGCAAGTCCTGCGAGCACCGAGGAACCCTCCGCAACCCGGTGCTTTAACCCTTTGATTGTGGCGGTGCGTTACCGCAGCGCAATCAAAGGGTTCCCATGCTCTGTCGAGGGATCGGAGCAACCGGTGACCCGACATAGACCGGGGAACGGCTGCACAGTCAGCCCTGGGGACCTAGAGTGGCCCCAGAGCTGAGTATGAAGCCAGTGACCTGGACACACTGTGTGCTGTCCAGATCACTGCCTGTGTCAAAGTGACCCAGATTAGAATGTATCAGCATATATGAATATGCTAATACATTACTAAGTGTAAAAAAATTAATTAAAAAAAAAGTCAAACAGTTCTCCCTTCATGGGAGTAAAAAAAAGTTTTAAAAAAAAACAGAAAAAGTGTTAGAAAAAAAGAATAAAAAAATAAATATTTAGTAATAAATAATTGTGCATAAATTACACACACAAAAAAACCTACACATATTAGGTATCCACACGACCGTAATAACCTGTAGGGAAATTTAAACTAACAAGGTTATTAAGTGTGAAGTGTGTAAAAAAAAAAAATTTGGTGTAAAAAAAAAAAAAAAATTTGGTGTAAAAAAAAAATTGGTGTAAAAACCAACTTAAACTATTTCCCCATAAAGTACAACTTATCTCGAATAAAACGAGGCCTCATACAACTGCATCATTGAAAAAATAAAAAAGTTATAACTGTTGCAAGGAGGCAAAATCTAAAAAAATGTTCTGGTCATTAACTACTTTTCAGGCGTTCGGCTTAAGGGCTTAACATATTTTGCCGCTAATAAAATAATTTAGCTTCTGATGCTAAAAATACGTTTTTTACGGATTTTGGTGGCAGAATCCGTTTATTTACGGATTTTGAGGGGGGGGGGGGAGTAAATCCTTTCTTAACATTATTAGCGCCAAAACATGTTAAGAAACGTATTTTAGCACCAAAATCTGTAAAAAAAAATATATATATATATTTTTGGCACCAGAAGCGAGATAACATATTTTGGCGCTAATAAAGTTAAGAGAAGGATTTTAGTGCCAAAACCCGTAAAAAAAAAACAGGTTCTGGCGCCAAAATCCGTGAAAAAGAAAACGTATTTTTAGCGGCAGAAGCGAGATAACTATATTAGCGTCAATATCACGTTAAATAACAGAAATTTTAGAGCAACCAAATCTGTATAAAAAAAAAAAAATGGAGTACAGGGCCAAAATTCATTAAAAAAAACAAATGTATTTTTGCCGACAAACACAAGATAACTTTATTAGCAACAAAATCTGTAAAAAAAATAAATAAAAAAAAAATGGACTTTAGGGCCAAAATCCATAAAAAACGTATTTTTGGCGACAAAAGCGAGATAGCTTTATTAGCGCCAAAGTTCGTAAAAATGCAGATTTTAGCACCATAAATCCGTTAAAAAATGACTTTATTAGTGCAAATCCGGTAAAAAAAAACTTATTTTTGGCGACAAACGCAAGATAACTTTATTAGCGCCAAAATCTGTAAAACAACTACAAGATCACATATAAATCCAAAGAGATGCTCTATTTACCCTTTTATAGGGTGGAGCTACATCCAATGGCTTAATTTATGCTTACATTAAAAAACAGGCTTGAAGACCAGCAAAAAACGCTTGAAAAAAACGAGCAAAGAACGCAAATTGCGGCAAAAAAACGGCCGTTTTTTCAGCTGCTTTTGACAGGCAGTGGACAGAAAACGCAATTTCATTAATGTTTTTTATTATACGTTTTCAGGTCGTTTTTTGTCCACTGCAGTGTAGACATAGCCTTATGAGAAAAGAGCTGGAACTTCAGCGCCCTCTCTTGGATGTAGCATTCCACCAGTCACATCCAACTCACTGAATCTTGAGATTCAAAAGGGATTACCACACCAAAGAAAAATTTACAGTTAAAAAAAAAGAAAAGATTGTGTGGTGTCATTACAGCCAGGAGCCTACAAAAACCCTGACCCTGAGGCCTGCCATGGTCATATGCCCAAGGCATGGCCTATTAGATTGTCAGTTTATTCCTTACAGCAATACTGCTTTAGTAACAGAACATGCAAAAGCATTATATAGGTAAACAGAAGATCACACTGTAATCTTTTGGAGCAGTTATCTAAGCTAAATTTTGGTCGAATAAAAATTGATCATCTTTTATCAAAATTGAGCTTAATTGCCTGCTCAAGAAAACATAGGATTTGCTATATACTGAGATATCAAATGAGGTCTTAAAACATTTACCAAGCACCTATTAAAAAAAAATTTTTTTTTATCACAAAATAAATGCAAATCAGTGTGGAAAAAAGTCCCACAAGAGGCCCTTAAATAAAGTTTAAGCCGGGTTCACATCCAAAATGGTAATATTAAAATAAATGACTTGCCCCGGCTGAAAAAAACCACTAAAGCAAAATTTACTAAAAAGAAAAAAAAAAAATTGGTCTAAATTACATATTTTTTTTTTCCTGCTTGTATAAAAAGTAGAATAATAAAAACTTTACATATTTAGTATCGCTGTAACCAAATCCATGCTGATCTAAAAATTCAGGTATCAAAAACAGGGGTGAACCCACAACAGCACCAGAGCCAAATAAATAAAGCTACAACGTAATCTTTAGAAATAGTTATAAAATGACACATAAAAATTACATTAAATATAAAATTGGAGATCAAATATTGACCATTGGTAATTAGTGAATGTGAAGACATTAAGGTAAACAAAATAGAATAAAATATACGCTACACCGTTAAACAAATAATATCATTTAAAAGGAATAAATACCAAATATAGTAGAGCAACACAAGTGTGTATAATTTACATAATGGAACAATATAGGGGTCCTGACATGGGTCCAAACTACTTCCGATCTCCAACAAGATTACGTTACAGTTTTATTTCTTGGCTCTGGTGTTGTTGTTTCTTCACCTCTGTCTTGGATACTTATCCTTATTTGATGTGAACCTTCTTTATAGCGGATTTTGATTTTCATACAATAATTATGCTGCAAGGTGAATTCTGTTAATTGAGTTAATCAATACGTTATATACAAAAAAAGTGCCATAAAAAAAGGAAAAAATAAAAATGCTATGGCTAAATGAACTGGCACAAAATAAATTGGCTTAGTCCGTAAGGTTTAAAACTACTAGCCATGTTGCCCATTCAGTTGTGTACCTCAATGCAAATTCTATCTTTTAAAACAGTCATTGTTGACCTTGAAAATTGGAATATTACTGTCCAATGCAATACCTGGGAATCCGTAATTTATATACAAAGATATATTGTAGAAACGAACGTAATGTTGTATACATATCTTTTAGCATGATCTTATCCTAAATGTTGTATTAAAAGTTTACCATATATCTTCGTATTAAAAAAATACATATATTTCGATTATTGTTATGTTTGGTCTGTATAATATCCAAATTCAAAATATCTCTATAAACACTAAAAAGTTTAAAAAAAAACCAAAAAAAAAAAAAAACCAGTAAATTCTCTTACCATTGGCATCTGTCAAAAGACCACTAGAGGATGACCCAGGTTTATCACTAGAAGTAAAACAGTGCAACACTCTAGGGGGATTTTGTAATGACATGTGCACACTTATTAAAATTCCTTCCTTTGTCGGTTCTTTTTCCTTTGCACTTTCATCACCAGGCTTTCCTGCAACAGGAAAATACACAATCATTTTTTATCAACATACATTGTTCAGAGGCTGCTCAAAATGTACTAAACTAAAGATAAATATAAGCTTCAACAAAGCAGACATCCACATACAATTGAACACATTCAATATTCAAAGGAGATGCCCAGGCTTATGTAAATCATCATTCAGTTCAGTAAAATCCAAAATCAAGGGGACAAGACAGGTGACTGATAAGCAAACAACCAAAAACACACATTTAAAGAGGTGTTCCCCACCCTAGATTTTTATTGAATCACTGACGTCTTATAATGGCCCCCAAATTTTTCATAGTGTTTATAAATCTGCCGCATGTTAGAACGGTCTTGTCTAACTTTATACCATTTTTAAGTTGGCCTAATTTATGTCACTAACTGCACTAAAATTTGGGCATTTTTGGCACATGACTTTGCACGTTACTTCATGCCCCCTTTTCACAAAACCACATCCCTTTTACCAAGACTACCCCATTTAGATAGACGAGGCCTGGAAGTATCTAAATTGTGTAAAAAAAAGTACGAAATTTTTTGGCGCAAAATTTCGGGAGGAATTCGTCCAACGCCTTGATAAATGTGTCCCAGTGTGTTGTGCTGTACTCTGAACTTGCATAGAACAGGATGGGGGATCGAGTGCAACCAACGGGTCCGTTTTGAGCTGACAATTGAAAATTGGTTGTGGGTTCAAGAGGCGGGACCCACACCTGTCAGACTTGATGACATTTCCTATCGATATGTCAAAGGGCAAGTTGGGAATACCCCTTTAATAATCAAGATAAAACTTTATTGCAACAAACCTCATAAAATAAGAATGCTATAGTCCTACAAGGCTCTCCATAACCTCTCTCCTCCATACATCTCTGCCTTAATCTCCAGATATCTCCCCTCACGCAATCTCCGCCCTCACAGGAAATTTTTTCTGCTCTACTCTTTAAGCTTTCCCCATAACCCCTCCAAGATTTTTTCTCGTGCCTCCACCAACCTGGAAATCACTGCCCAAGACACAGACTCTCCTCCACCTTCACCAGGTTCAAAAGCAACCCGAAAAACCCCTCTCTTCAGGGTTGCCCATAACCTCCAAAACCCCGCATCACACACTCCCACAAACATGTCTGCCCCCCCACCTTTGTCTCTTCCCTCCTTCCCTGTAGATTGTAACCCCCCTCTCCCCCTCTGGCCCCTTTTTTTCATTCATCATTATTATTCACTTTCCGCAATGCCTGGACTAAATTCATTCAGCCATACAACCATTGACCTAAGGACCTTATGTTTTCCCAACACCCCTCTGCAGACCCTTTTAAAAAAGGAAATTAATAAATTTGCACAACTGTAAAACCCCCCAAACCCCGGAGTACCCCCAATTTTTTGGCCCCAAAAAAAATTTTACTTTCCACTTTAAAACTTCATTGCTCCTTTTCTCTGCCTTCAAACACCTTAACATCTACCATGGCACTGCCAAGATATGCCACTAAAGTCTGATAGGTGCAGGTCCCACAACTATCTTGGGAATGGGCCCCCAAAAGTTATGTCTCAGAATGGAGAGCTTGTGACAGTTTTCCATTATGTTCTATGGGAGTATCGAGCAAGCACAACCACCCCCAATTTTTAACCATAAATTCGGGGTCCCCCCCCTGAATTGATGGCATATTCTGGCAGGAACCTGGTGGGAACACACCTTTTAGGATAAAGATTGTTTTAGGGGAAAGGCCCTTTAATTAAATTCGTAAAGGAAAATGTTAGGTCATTTTCTGTATTTGGGCTTGGATGGGGCCCTTTGTTTTTTGCATTCTGTGCGGGGCACAAGCATTGGGAATTTTGGGTATGTTCACACGTCAAATTTTGGCAAAGCCCCTTTTGTGTCTTTTTTTCAATCTAATACGGGCGGATGTTGCCCCCCGAAAATTTCGGGAAACCACATTCTCATAGAGAAATTTATGGGTTAAAGCCTCCTCTAAAACCCATCCCAAAAAATCAAACCGGGGGAAAATAAATTTCATATCATTTTTTTTAATAAAAAACGTAATTTTTTTCCCAACTGGGGCCCCGTTTCTTTCCTTGGCTGTGAATTTTAAAAATTAATGTTGGGAAATTAATTTCACTCCTTTGCATTTTTTAATTTAAATTTAAAAAAGGGCATTTTTTTAGGATATTTTTTCCGGGCCTGCTTGGGGAAAAATTAACGTCTTTTTTGAAGTAACAGGCCCGTTTATTTCTATGGATTTTAAAGAACAGTTTTGGGGGTTTCATGGAAAAAAAGTTTTCAACCAAAGGGGGGTTGGGGGAACTCCAATTGGGGGTGTTTTTCGTTTTTTTTTTAAGCCACAAGGGAGTGGGGGCCTGTAAGGCCTCAGGGTTTGGGGCCCCCGGGGAAGGCACAGGCAGGGGCGTTGGTTTAAGAAAAGGTGGGCAACTCATTGGTGTCCCTTTCCCCAAAACAGGGGGGGCCCCTGGGCCCCCAAAGGGAGGGGGGGGTCTCATGGGGGGCCCCATAGGCAGGGGGCGTCCATGGGTCCCAACAGGGGGCGTCTCATTAAGTTTAAGGCGGGGGCTTCAAGGTGTCCCATACCGGGGCCCAAAAGGTGTCCCCAAAGGAAGGGGGCATCTCACGGTGTCTCATAGGCAGGGGGCATCTCACGGTGTCTCATAGGCAGGGGGGGATCTCACTGTTTTTAAGGCCCGGGGGCATCTCACGGTGTTTTATAGGCAGGGGGCATCTCACGGTGTCTCATAGGCAGGGGGCATCTCACGGTGTCTCATAGGCAGGGGGTGTCTGATGATGTTACAGGCAGTGGGTGCAACAAAGTCATTGATGGGAAATTTTTTGTTTAGAGACAAAATTTTGGGGTTTGGAAACTTTTATTGGGGGGAAAGTCCCTTTTTTAGGGACAAAATACAGAAATTTAATTTTTCCTCAGCCATGTGGTAAAAGTCACTATTAATCATCTAACAGTACAACTGCTGAAATTGTGCCAAAGTATGGCAATATATTACCAAGCTTAATCCTCTATGGCAGTTTGTTGATTATAACCTTTGATGTTCTGATCTGATACTATAAGCAGCATTTACATGAGTTCTTGTGTGTCAGCATATTGAAATAGAACAATTACTCATACCAAAGAGAACTGTGTTCTGAAATGGTTAAATGTGGAGAGCTTGCAGGACCTAAACATAACAGTGCAGAACATCTTACCTAACCCCAATGTACCAATAAAAGGGTGACATTCTTGTGTTTATGATGTGATTAAACTTAAAGGCAGAAAGGCGAGTATGTAATCTCAGATGTTTCCCAACAGCTCTTGAGTTTTAGCAGGGGTTTTGGGTCTTTTTGGGTTCAAGCACAAAACCCCCCCCATACAAAAAAACATCTGAGATAAAAGGTCCTCTTATTGGGGGTTTTTCCATACCACATAATTCCCACTACTGTCATAAAACGTCACATATGTAACCTCCTAGAAAATGGGTAGACAAATAAAATGGACATTACTCCTGCTAATATCAATATGTGTGTTTATATATACACACACACACACACACACAGAAATAAGTATTGGACACGTCACCAGTTTTCTAAGTGAATAAATTTCTAAAGGTGTTATTGACATGAAACTCTTACCAGATGTCGTAAACAACCAAAAGAAAGCAAACCATAGGTCCATAAATTCTGTGTAATAATGACAAATGACACTTGGAGAAAGTATTGAACACACCTAATGACAGGCAGCCAAAGGCCAAATCACCCTCTTTCTCAAGCGTACACAAGTGTGAGGTGCCAACCTGTCAGTCAGAAGCATCTCTTGCTGTGCTAAAGAAAACTTGTGGACAATAAGTCTTGGACTGATCCAGCTGGATCTTTTTTTTTTGTAGTACATTGTAGGACAAGAAATTGCAAGCATTTATGAACCATTGACATGAAATTGTCTACTTGTTGTTTAAAATGAAGATTAATAAAATGATTGAGTGTGAAGTCTGCAGCATATACTTCCGGATTATGGCCCAAATGTTTTCCCCTTGGAACCAAAAAATTTTTTAAAAAAATTCTTTTGTAACCAATCCCATAAGAAGTTTTGCAACAAAAGCGTTCAAAGATCTTTAAAAAGCCCCTTTTTTTACACTCAAGAGATTTTCTTGGTGGCACCTTGGTAATGAAAAACCCCTTTTTTTATAGGCCTCATTGAACTTTTAGTAAATTATTTTTTTTTTCCCACAAAGGGGGCTGGATTGTTTTCTAATTTACTGAAGATTTTGGGGTGCCCTGCCCTTTCCATGGTTTTTTGCCACCTCTCTTTTCTTCTTGTTCAATACTATTCTCCTTTTTCATTTCCTTTTTCACACTAACTTTATTTTTGGACACTATGGTTTATTTTTTGCCTGTGGGGTTGATGGGTTGTTACCAAATCAGTTTTTGTTTTGCCGCCTTTTAAACCCAAACTTAGTCCCATTGTGCGTTTTAAAAATTAATAGAAAGACTATGCGCAATGTCGGAAAGAATGACATCTGACATCAAAATCCTTTATTTTGGTCAGCAGATACCAGTTTTTATACAGGTTGATTTAAAAGTGTGGTACATTAACATCATCATTGCTTCACATTTTGATTACAATTTATAATATCATTGGTTCGTTTAATCAAAATACAATACAATTGGTTATTTCTTAATAAACATACTTATAATACATAAGCAGTGATCTTTACAATATCTTTGTTCTGCTTTATTAATAATTAATTTGCAGCATATCACCTGGTAAATCACAGTCATTATCAAAGTATTTAGTTAAAACAAGAAAAACAACTTATCAAGCCATTGTTTTAATTATTATATTCTGGGAAAAAAGGTTGTTTATTGTTAGGGGTGGCTAAAGAATCTAGGGGACATTTGTTTCTATTGGTCGTAGAAGATTAAGTAATGGAATGTTACAGCAAACATTCTAGTCGCAATAAACATTTGTTTATATGTATGATCAGTGATTAGAAATTGGAGGGGCAAAAGTTAACCAATAATGGAATAGGTGGGCTATAATACCTTAAGATAAGTAACAATAATTATTAAATTCCTCTTTCGGAAATTATGAACAATTTAATTATCGCTATAACTACGTCAAAGCCAAGCACTTCTGGCAGAGAAAAGTTAGCAGCAAATTCCTAAATGCTAGAGAACAAAAACATTTAAAACTTAGTGAATAATAGAGATGTTTTCTCTGGCAAATTTTGAAGCAAAATTTTCTCAGCTGTGTGTTTTTTGTTTTTTGTTTTTATACCCTTAACTTAGTTAAAACCCACCCGGATAACCGAGCATCCCCCTTTTGCCACAAAAACCGGGGGAAAAGGGGTTTTGACTTGAGTATAAACAAATGTTTGGAAAAACGCAGCGGGTATGGTGAATTTTAAAAAAAAAAAATAATTACCAATAAAATTACATGGGAGGTATAGGCAGTTTAATTCCCCCCCCCCCCCCTAGGGGGTATGGCATTTTTTAATTTTCCCCCTAGGGCAGCCCTTAGGCCCGGTTAGGCAATTTAATGTCCCCATAGGAGGTTATAGGGAGTATAGCAATTTAAGTTCCCCATACAGGTTATAGGGACTAATGTCCCCATGGCAGGGTTTTAGGGTCCCCGGGTTATAGGCAAAATTAGGTCCCCATAAGCAGGTTATAGGCAGGGGAATTGCCCACCTAGGGGAGGGTTATGGCAGGGATAGGTCATTTAGGGAGGTAAAGGTCCCCCCCCGGCAGGCTATAAAATTGGACCCGGCAAAATCCCCCTAGGCAGGCTATAGGGGTCCCCCCAGGGAGGGTATAGGAGGTATAGGGCCCCTAGCATTGGGGAGGGTCTGGTCCCAAAAACCTAGGCAGGGGCCCCCCCAAAATAGGCAGGGTATAGACAGGTATAGGTCTTATAGGCAGTTTAGAAGGGTATAGGCAGTATAAGTCCCTTAGGCAGGGATAGCACTTTAAAAACAAAAAAAAAAAACTTCCTGGCCCCCGTGCTCCGCCCCCGGGCGCTCTCCCCGTCTTCACGGCACAGGCGGGGATGTCACCAGGGCCCGGGCCGGCAGCGTGATGAAACACACGCCTTTGCCAGAAACTCCGGACGCTGCGAGTCCCGGCCCTTGTAGTCCATGTGGAGCACGGAGCGCTCCCCGTTTTCTCTCCACATGGTATCACATATAGCGAAGCGTCCCGTTGGCACTAGGGCCATCGCAGCGCCCAGCGCCACGGGTGGAAAACCCGGGGGGGATTTTTGGCACCTTTTTTTGTGCCGAAAACCGGGGTTTTTTAGGTTTTATTTTTTATTTTTTATTAATATTTTTTATATATATATATATAAATTATAAGAGAGGCCCCGTAATTGCTCATAGGTAGACCTCTGTGTAAAGACAAAAAGGGAAAAAAAATCCCGAAAATCACTTGTCTGATTTTGGGAAAATATTTATTTGAAAATTAGGTGGAAAAATGTTTTGGTCAATAACAAAAAGTTCATCTCAATCTTTTTTTTATTCCTTTTTGCAATGACAGAGGTCAAACTTTTCTTAAGTCTTTACAAGGGTTGGGGCCACTTTTTGTGGATGTTGGCCCATTCCTCCATGCAGATCCCTTTTTTTAGAGCAGTGATGTTTTTTGGGGGTGTTGCGGGCAACACGGATTTTAACTCCCTCCAAAGGTTTTCTAAGGGGTTGAGATCTGGAGACTGGCTAGGCCACTCCAGGACCTTGAAATGCTTCTTACGAAGCCACTCCGTTGCCCTGATGGTGTGCTTGGGATCATTGTTATGCTGAAAGACCCAGCCACGTTTCATCTTCAATGCCCTTGCTGATGGAAGGAGGTTTGCACTCAAAATCTCACAATACATGGCCCCATTCATTTTTTTATGTACACGGGTCAGTTGTCCTGGTCCCTTTGCAGAGAAACAGCTCCAAAGCATGATGTTGCCACCCCCATGCTTCACAGTAGGTATGGTGTTCTTTGGATGCACTCAGCAGTCTCTCTCCTCCAAACATGACAAGTTGTGTTTCTACCAAACAGTTCTACTCTCTAGCAAACTTCCGACGGGCCCGGACATGTACTGGCTTAAGCAGGGGGGCACGTCTGGCACTGCAGGATCCGAGTCCCTGGCAGCGTACTGTGTTACTGCTGGTAGCCTTTGTTATGTTGCTCCCAGCTCTCTGCAGGTCATTCACTAGGTCCCCCGTGTGGTTCTGGGATTTTTGCTCACTGTTCTTGTGATAATTTTGACCCCACTGGGTGAGATATTGCGTGGAGCCCCAGATGGAGTAAGATTATCAGTGGTCTTGTAAGTCTTCCATTTTCTAATTATTGCTCTCACAGATGATTTCTTCACACCAAGTTGCTTAATTATTGCAGATTCAGTCTTCCCAGCGTGGCTACAATTTTGTTTCTGGTGTCCTTCGACAGCTCTTCAGTCTTCACCATAGTGGAGTTTGGAGTGTGACTGTTTGAGGTTGTGGACAGGTGTCTTTTATACTGATAAGTTCAAACAGGTGCCATTACTACACGTAATGAGTGGAGGACAGAGGAGCCTCTTAAAGAGGAAGTTACAGGTCTGTGAGAGCCAGAAATCTTGCTTGTTTGTAGGTGACCAAATACTTAATTTTCCACCATAATTTGCAAATAATTTCTTTCCAAATCAGACAATGTGATTTTCATTATTTGTTTTCTCATTTTGTCGCTCAAAGTTGAAGTCTACCTATGATGTCAATTACAGGGTTTCTCTTTCTTTTTAAGTGGAGGAAAATTTTTGAAAATTGGTGGTGCTAAATATTTTTTTTCCCCCACTGTGGGTGGGAAAGGTGGGTAGGTGGGGCGACAGACAGACTTTAATTTTTGTGTGGAACAAGATTTTTCTTTTTTTTTGGTTTAAAAAAAAAGCCCAAAAAAATATTTTCAAAAGAGAGAAAAAAGGGGGAATTTAAATTCAGTCCAAAAAAGTCCCAACCCTATGTTTTTGCTAAAAATTAATTTTTTAATTTTGAGGAAAAAAAAATATGTAAAATATCCAATTTTTAAATTTGTTTTGATCTTGTTAAAAAGGCAAAAAAGGGTTGTCTCCTACAAAGGTTTGGGCTTTTTAAGTCATTTTTTGAAATTTTTATAATTTGGGAAAAAATTTAAAAAGTTTTTTTATTTTTTTTCATTTTGGGGAGACCTGGCGCAAACGGGCCCTGGAGGGGCTGGGTTTAAATTTTCAAAAGCGATCTTTCCTTTTACTTTTTTCGTAAATTCGCTGGGGGATATCGTACTATCGGATGAAGTTTTTGGAATGTGTTTTTTGGTTTTTTTTGCAAGTGTAATTTTCTGGTGCTTTTATGTGTATTTTAAAATTGACCTTTAGTTGCGAGTTTTGGGGTTTTTGTTTGGGGGTTTAGAAGAGCTGATCGTTTTTTAACCACTTTTTGGGATTAAAGGTTTTTTTTTCCATTGCTTAATCAATAGTGATTGTTGAGCTATTCTTTTTTTTTGGGAAAAAATTTCTATATTGAGTTGGAAAGATTTTTTGAAAGTTGCGCTGGTGGCATTTTTTTTTACGTAAAAATTTTGAAAATTTGTGCCCTTTAAACCCTTAGCCTCCCTTTTTGGGGGGAGATATCCCCTTTGTAGGGCTGCATCAGCCCCTCCGGCGCTTAGCTACATTTCCTTTTTGGCCCTATTTGATAGGTTCCCGTTTCGGGTTTTGCTATAGCTAAGCCCTTTTGGGCTTTATTTTGTTGCCAATTTTAAAGCCCAAGAAAAAAACGCCCCTTTAAATTAAAAAATTAAAAACCAAAAAAAAGAGGACAGAGGGTCAGAATAAATTTTAAAATGAGAAAAGAACCAACCCCTTTTAAGGGGTTTTTAGCTAAAGGGGAAAAAGGGGGTTTGGGAAAATTTTTTTTTGGTTTCCATATAAGTTTGGGTCAGGTGAAATGTAAAAAAAAAAGAAAAAGAAAAACACAATTGTGCCCCTTTTGTGGGGGGTTCCTTTTTATTGGGTACACTGTGTAGTATAAATGACTACGTATCTTTATTCGGTATGTAAGGACTTGCTTTTTTTTGTTTTAGTTATCTGCTTAGATTTCCCTTTAAATCTTTAATTTTTCTTTTAGAACCAATTTCAATTTCCATACAGTTTTTTTTCAAAATTACAATGGGGGTCCCGGAAAACCAAAATTAAAATTTTTTTGTGAGGGACAAAAATGTACAGGTTACAACTCAGGATTAGTTCGAGCAATGCAAATTGCGGGAAAATTACTCTTATGTAGATTTTCATGGGTGTCGGGAAAATAGTGTTAAAAAGGGGAAAAAACCCCTTAAAAAGCTTATCTAAATCTAAAACCTAAAAATTAAGGTTTGATGGGACGTGAGCTAAACTTAAAAATGATTTAGAAAAATGTTAAAAAGGCTGCAACAAACAAAATTTATCTTTATTTGGAGTTTTGAGGTGTACTCAAGAAGGACAATGCTTTTTTTCAAATTTATGAAAAGTAAAATATTTTTAAAAAAATGTGACCCCCAAATATCGCTCATTTAATTGTTTCTAATCTTATATTTGGCTCATGTTTCCCCAAAAACTTTTTACTCGCAATTTTAAATATTAAAGAGAGTAAAATTTAAATAGTCTGGAAAATTTATTGTACATTCTATGCACAAAACACAATTGTACCATTTATACCAAAATTGGCATAAACTTAATAATAAATATGGCCTTTACATGTTTAAATTTTAAAAGACACCCTCTGAGATTGCTGCCATTAAAATTGGCCAAGCCCCAATAATGCTAAACTTTTCCCACTTCCGGTTGGACTTTCTAACAAGCAGTGCTGTTGCGTTCAACCCCTTCATTATTGGAAATGAAAAGAAAAAAATTTTGACTATAAAAGAAAAAAATTATTAGACGGACGAACACTGTAAAAGTTAGTCAAACTTTACTTGTACAAAATTAGAAAAATTACGAAGAACTTGTCACCAAAGCAGTGATACGTAAATTTAGTCCTGTTTGATTTGAACGAACTTGAAAAAAATCGGAACGGGTATCCCAAAACCCCAAATTTGTTCCCCTGCTTTAAAATTTTAACCCAAATTTGGGCTTTAAACCCTTTTTTTTTCAGTGTAACCTTGCGCACGCCGGGTCCCGAACCCCATTGCTAAATGTATTTTCGCTTCCGTCAAATGGGAACGGAAGTGATGTTAGAGTGACCACCCACTGGACCCAGAAGTACCTCAGAGCCAAGTTAACCCTATGGCCTCGTTCACACGGCTTATTTCTCCGCGGATTGGCGCCGTACTCCGCGCCGGATTTGCGCTGCAGTACGGCGCCAATCCGTCGGGTAATTACGGTAATCCACTGCTTCATAGAGAACAGTGGAGTCCGTCGCTCCTCCCCACTCGGCGAATCCGCCGTGGGGGGAGAAAGTGACATGAACATTATTTACGGCGCTCCGGCCCCGCCCCTTATTCACGCCAGATTTGTGAGCGCAATCCGGCTCACAAATCCGTCGGGAAAAAGCCGTGTGAACACGGCCTAAAAACCCAACCTCAACTGTGGGTTTGGGTTAGAGATTATTGTTTGTTATACAATCAAATTTTATTCAGACTGACCCAAATCGAAGCACTCGGATTCAGGTCAAAGTTGACTTTTACAAAGTGCAATAATAACCAAAAGTATACCGTCTTAACTGTGGGCTGCATAACTTAATGACAGGTCTGATAATCATAATCAGCTATGATTAACTTAAAGGGGCTGTTTCACTTCAGACATTGATAGCATATCCTCTGGGGCTCAAACCTATCTCTAGAATGAGTTTTGAATGGAGAGGTGGTCAGGACACTTCCATTGAAATTGGGAGTTCCGAGTACAGAGTTCCAATGTCTGATAGGTGGGATCCTTGCCTATCAGAGGTTATGGCTATTGATTTGCCATCAATGTCTAAAGTGAGACAACCCGTCACATAGATTATGTCCCACTTGCTGAGGGCAGCACAAGCTAGTGACAGACCTGCTGTTTCCAGCGCTGTGTCCCTTATTCTATAAGATGCTGGAGTTTTAGAGTATTTAATGTTCAAATCTGGTAGTTTTCTGCCAGAAAAGAGTCATGAAAAGAGTCTTAATTCATGACCCGTCGACCTGAGGCTAGCCCCGCCCACCTCATAACTAATTAACCTATTACTGTTTCCTCCTCTGATTGGCTGGTTTATCTTTCCCTCTCTTTTCTCAACCAACCGACAGTCCCTCTTCTGATTGGTGCTTCTGTCTTTCCCTCTCTTTTTTCAACCTACCAGTGGCTCAGTACCCACTCCCATTGAACTCTATGGGGCTCATCATTCTATGTCACTGTAACACACTGACGTTTGACTTGCTGATTGGCCAACACATAAACCTTGTGCTTTACCAATCAGCTGTTTTTAACACTCTTTCACCTTTATTTTGAACATCCCGCTCTTGATTTCATTGGCTACCACATCACACACGTTTCTATGGACTTTATTATGATTTGATCACGAAGTAACCAATGTGTACACTCCTTTTACTTTAAATACAATGTGATACCAGACTTTCACTGTAACACTTTGTATCTGATAAAGCACCGGTGTACGGCGAGAAACGCGTTATTTTAGTGTTTATGTGGAAAAGGTTTAAATGCTCTTTTCACAATCTTTTATTAGACTAAATACTTTATTTTAATATATCCTCGTATCCGAGAAGAAGCATTTGTTCTAGAACAGGGTGCCGGATCCACCTTCTATACCTCAGTATTTTCTACTTTGAATAGGTAGAAACATGTGAATGCCTGTCAGGTGGGTGGGGCTAGCAGTGGGTGGGCAAGGCTAACAACTGCTCATGAATAAGCTGGACTCTTCTGGCTAAAAACTGCCAGATTTGAGCATTAAAAACTAGAGCATCTTACTGAATATGGGACACAGCTCTGGAAACAGCATGTCTGTCACTAGCGTGCGCTGTCCTCAGCAAGGGGCGCATAATCTATGTGACAGGTTCCCTTTAAGGGGTTCAAACTGCAGCATGCTCGGTTATAGAAATGCTGTGGTTTTTATTTACAGCAATCCCATGATCGAAAGATCTGGCTAAATTCTGTACCACAATCAACTAAATGGGTAATGCATGCATATGTCAGTGCAGATTTTGGTGCAACGTTTCAGACTAGTTTCACGGCATAAGTTTTACACCTACACATTTATTTGGGAGAATCTGCTCTCCTATATGTCTTTTTGGATGAAAATGAGAATCATATAACTACACAACGAAGACATTCTCAACAGATGGTATGTCTATTAACAGGACAAGCGTACTTACTGAATTCATCATGGCAAGCTGGGAGGGATAAGCCTTGCATGGGAACACAATCTTCACTCCACCAATTGTATATTCAGAACATGTGGATGACATTTTGTCTGTCAGGATGAAAACAAAAACGGTCAAGAATTCAGTTAAACAAAGTCTAGCCACTTTGTAGTCTCTATTTTCCCACAACTGTGAAATGACTTGTAGTTCGTTATCGAAGAGACCTGCATGTAGTTCCAGCTGAAAAACATAAAATTATCTGGACTCACACAATACTGAGCGAATTAACCAATTACTAGAAAAATCAAATTGCTAGGATATGCCAACAAAGTGTGATTCCCATCTCCAGGACCCGCACCTATCTCTTGAATGGGCCCCCAAAAGTGTTGGCTCAGAATAGAGAGCCGGTCACAATTGAACACCACTCAGCAGTATTTGGAACTCCAATAAAAAAGAACGGAGGGTGCTTCACAAGCACGACTGGCTCTCCATTCTGAGCCAACACTTTCGGGGGCCCATACTCGAGATAGGTGCGGATTCTAAAGGTGAAACCAGGGCTGTGGAGTCGGCAAGCCAAAGCCCCGACTCCTCAATTTCCCAAACCTCCGACTCCTGACTCCCTCATACACGACACATGTTTAAGTGATAACTTTACTGTAGCAAAATGGTAACATCAGGCTGTTTATCACCTTATGGTACAATAATCAAGCTATTTAGGTAGAACAGAAACGGAGAAGCAAAAGTGTAACAATGTTTTGATCTTTTGAACACTTGTGGGTAGAATTGAAGAAAAAGCTGTATTTGTATCCAAGTCCAGTCTGCACCAACATTGGGAATGTGTAGAAGAGACCTGGGATCAGATTTTGGTCAAGACATGCTTGAATCTGATCCAGAGCCCCGAAGGATTCAGGCAGTGCTGAAAACCAAAAGGTGGATTTACCAAATACTAACAAAATAATAAAAAATTAAAGGAGTTGTCTCCCTACAGAGTTTCATAGGATGCATGAATGAAATACTCTGTCACTTCCTTGTCCAGACTGACTGTGATTTGCATACAGCTCCTTGGTGTATTCAACTCTGTGTTTTCAGTTGCTAATTAGTTCAGATTAGCTCAGAAGCTTCTCAGAAACTGCTAGCAGGACTTTTTATCTGATCCCTCAAACAAAAGCCCTAATTAGTGCTGTTGCTGTTTACTTTAGATAAATCAAGCTTTTTACTGCCCAGCAGTACAGAGGCTACCGGGAGCTGTGTGATGACGTCACTCACTGCTATCATATAGAACAAACAGCAGGGGGGAGAGATGTTTACAGGTCGGTTACTGAGGGAACTGAAATAGCCAGGGAGGTGATTAATTCACTTGTATCTCCTTAACAAAAACAGATGAACAAAGAAAATATGGAAAATGTCTTTATTTTGTGTTCCCTACAATTTGAAAGCTATTCTTCGTAGCGAGACAACCCTTTTAACATTTTGATTTTTAGGAGCAAAACAATAACAATGCAGTTACAGGAAAGAATCTGCAGAACTAAGCAGATGCTAAATACTTGCTAGTCAAATTTATGTATGAGATCGGTAAGATGACTATATAAAATTACAGTAGCCTCATGTACAAAACTGTAGTGGATAGTGAGAGATGGAACCGGAAAATGACAAGTTCAAAACATTGTTGCCATTTAGCTTTCGGTGTAAAATATATTTATTGGATATGACTTTGGAACACAAAAAAATTGAAAATATGCAAAACACTGCAGGAATATTTGTGGAGTCTCTGAATTTGTTCTGAGAAATAGTATTGCCTCCATCAGATCCTGCATACATGACCTCACATCTTTCTCATTATTTCTAGGCTAGAGAACGGCCTCTCTACACTAACTTGGGTTGGGGGCAAAGCGGTGACCACAGGGACAACATCTCTAACAATGTCACGGTATAAAAAATTGCTCCAGCCACGTCAGTTCTGATGAATGGTTGAACTCTTCTACTTCTTTGAAAGCAGGTGAAAAATTTTGCTGAAATCTCTTTGCCATGGAGCAGAAACTTTTCCCTGGGGGCAGCGCTTTGCCTGCTCCATGTCATCAATTACACTCCTCATGTGATGAGGCTGAAGATATGGGAGCAGTAGCACTGGCCGGACCCAATTCCTCTTGCTCTTTGCATCAAACTAACTGGACCAACTTATTATATATTTTGGGAGTTGGTCCATTTTATGACGACTCCGACTCCTGCAAAATAGGCACCGACTCCGACTCCACAGCCCTGGGTGAAACCTGCACATATCAGACTTTGATGGCGTATTCTGTCGATATGCAATCAAACTGTATGGTGGGAGCACCCCTTCAAGTATTTATGCCATATCCACTGGATATGCAAATGTTTCAAAGGAGCAACAACTTTTAGAACAATGGGGGTCTCATGACCTCTCCTCACAGATTCAGGTTGGCCATTCTCGCTACAGAAGGCAATTAATCGGTTGCCTCTCAAATGAAGTTGATATAATTTATAGAAAGAGCTGAGTGTCGTGTACTTTCTGTAACTCTCATTAAAAAAGTTCTCCGATCACATTAAATAATGGCATTTGGCTAGAATATCTCACACTTACATCTAGCAATGCATTAACTATTGGGGCATGTCCCCACGGCAAGAGTTTTCGTCCGGTTTTTCAGCCTGAAAAACCGAAAAACCGTTTTTTAGACCGCCTGAAAAACCGGCCGAAAATGAGCACACTTGTGCTCTATAGAAAACCCGTGCAGCAGTCCCCACTGCACGGGTTTTCCGTCTGGCGGTTTACCGCCTGCGGTCCGGCCGCAAGACATGTAGAAGCACAATCTTCCGTCCGGTTTCCAGACGGAAGATGTGCTTCTCAATGGGAGGGCTCTCCTCCGCTCATCGCGGAGAACAGCCGTCCCCCCCCCCCACGGCGGTGGGGAGGGGCGCAAAACAGGACAAATACCGGCCGGTATTTGTCCTGTGCCATGTAAATGCGCCCTTAAAAGTTGGACATGGAGGAACTTGGAAAAATAATGGTGGCACAATAGCAGTGGAAGAGAACCAAGTCATCCACAACTTTTCACTTCTACTGGAGAGCAACTCAAACAAAAAAAGTGGTAAAATTAAAATTATACAATTTGTCTTTTCTTAGACTTATATCATGACAGTCTTAATCCAGCACAGGCAATTACCTAACATTCATGGAGGGGGTAACAAAACTGGTGTAAAGAAAAAGTAGAGGGTGGCCTACATAACAAATCAGTGCACAGCTCTCAATTCTCAATTTTTTTATTTGGAAAATGTCGCTATTAGGAAATGTACCTGCAGAATATCTGTAGATGAGGCGGCTGTTTTTGACAGTCTGTAGTCATCCGATAGGATATAGGCTGCTCTAAACAGCAAACCAACTTTCTTATATACCTTCAATAGTGATTTTGTTTCCCCAGCAAATTACAGCTGCAACAGGGGTCCCCACACCTCTATGACATACACTCTAAGAGCTGGTTCACACGGCTTATTCAAGCCGTAATTGCGGGACAGATTTTGCCCGCAATTACGGCTTGAACAGGGGGCGCTGCCCGCCGGACCCATAGACTTTCATTATCCATGGCGCGTATCCCGCCGGGATAATGTGCATGTCACTTTCTCCCCGCCCGGCGGATTCGCCGAGCACGCAGGAGAGACAGAATCCACAGTTCTCTATGAGAACTGTGGATTACCGTAATGGCTGGGACAGATTCCAGCCGTATTGCAGCTCAGTACGACGTGCAATACATCTGGAATCCGTGCCCAAAATAAGCCGTGTGAACGGCCCTTAAGGGTATGTTCACGCGGCGTTTTTTGAAGTGCAAATTTCTGCTTCAAAATCAGTTTCCAAAACTGCTTCAAAAAACGCCTTATTACAGGCGTATGTTGAAAAATTCTATCTCCATTGTTTCTGATGGGGATTTTACGAGCGAAAAACGCCTCAAGAATTGACCTCAATTAGTTTTCGGGCCCTAATTGCGTCCAAGAAATGGCTCACAATTATGCTTGTGAAATACACTTTGTGTGAATGACAAGACATATTTTACATTATATTCAATGAAGGCAGATTTGAAGCTTGTGTGAACATACCCTAAATATTCAGCTGTTTAGAAAATGAAGACCAAGTTCACACTATGCTTATCTCAAGAAATATCTTATTTTCGGATTTTTGCAAAACAGTTCAAGTACGTCCACAAGGCATATGTAAAACGCTGGTCGGATTCTGTTTAAGGATCCAGCCAGTATTTCATCGTCTTTCAAAGGTTTTGCGGGACGGTTCTGTCCGCAGTTTGCGGATTCGCCGTCCCCTATAACCATTATATTGCACATATGCTGTCTGAGAACCATGTTAGTTTTCCAGAACAAAGCCGTTCAATGTAGACTACTGAACTGATTTCCTGATTTTAAAGTCTATGGGGATGGCTTCCTGTTGGTTTTCAGACGCTTTCCAAATCCGCAAACAGTCTGAAAATCCGACCAATAAACCATGCCGTGTGGACGGACCCTTCTTCAGTGAACATCAAATATTTACATAACCTGTGGTTAGTTGCTTTAGGAGTCCTCTTTTCAGGATAGCCTCATGTGTGTCCTAAAGCGGTAACGTATTAATCCATATCTATTGAATTATAACTCCATCCACCTCCTCTCTCAGTCACAATGCAGCAACCTGCTACATTTCGGAGTCCGCGCTCTTTGTCAAGCAGGGTCTAAAAAGCATCACACATATTTCGCTGAAGAAGCTACATAGCTACCACAGGGAAATTTTAATTTCTTGAAGGGTGTTATGCAGGGTGGATTTGATTTAAATCTAACTGATTTAATTCACTAGTCAGTAAGGCTTGATTTTAAATACTCGTGATTTAAATCTAACGTTTCTACCTAAACTAGTTCTGATATTTTAACATGCTAGTAGATGAAGATTTTTAGACATCACTTTTTTATATTACTTTTTTCTCCCCCAGTTTAATGAGGTTAATCATTCATATTTGGACACCACTATTCTTGTGTAATTAGGAAGGAGGAAAAATAAATCCTGGCCTCTAATAACAATTTAATAGATTTATTCAACTGAACAATAACACATTTACAGCTAAGTTATTTTCTTAAACAAACATTCCATGTTTGTTAAAATAATTTGGCTAAACAAAAATATATATATATTTTAAGAAACTTAGACTGCTAGCCCAGCCGACACATGAAAAACTAAAACTACTACTGTCCTGCTGTCCTCTGTAGACCACCTTGTCATCTTTCATCATCATATCTTCTTCTTTGTTCCTATTCATAATCTGGAAAAGAAAAAACAAGCTTACACTGATTTATTGGGTCCAACGATTTCTCAAATTAGAATTGAATGATCCCACAAAGAAAGAACATATTCTTTCAACGCCTGCAGAAGAAGTAATGCTGTTTAAATGTGAAATTCATTACTTGAACAGTCTCTAAATCCAAGTTTTCATTTATAGTTGGCATTAAAAGATGGATGATTGCTGGATACCCATGTCTAGCTAACTCCTCTTCCTAAGCACTTAGGTTTTGACCCTGGATATTGGATAATGACATTATTTGCCAAAAAATTGAGTGGAGTCCAGTTGCTTGTCCCTTCCGTTTTGTTTCTGCTTATAATATTTAATTCTGGTCCCATGTGTAGTTCTTCTTTTAAGGTGTTCACTCAGGTTTTCCAAATTTAACAGATCCGCAATAAACACAGCTATTTTCTGTTTTTGTTTAAAAGGCTTGAGAGATGGGTCTTCAGGGATAGATCAGCATATGTTCAACATTTCTCGTAAGCCCAATGTGAGGATTTTGGCCGTGCTGTGCCATCTATTTTATCTCGATTTTCTTCCACCAAGTGTCATCAGATTAGGCCAGGTTTTTGATATACTGTCAAAACAGTCCAACACAGATTTACATCTAACAATTTGTGGCAGCATTAGCTAGTTTCCACCCATACTTTTCAGAAGCTGCTGCAGCAAAATGATTATTACGGATAGTATTTAGCATTTTCAACTACAGTAGCCTTTATTTCTGGAACCACTTAAGTCTGTTTGGCTAAGAGGTGCAGCAAATGAGCTCTGCAACCATTATGTTATTAGCAGCTTGTATTCCCTCCCTGCTCTTCTAAATCTCTTCCTCATCTTGGAGTACGTTTGCAGCATGGTTCAGTGACCAAACTGCGTACTAGCTATTTGAAATTTTTGTTCACATGTCGTATAGCTTTTACTGCCACTTCTTGTGAAGTATTCTGCTGTCGTGTGCATTTCTGACGTATCAGTTGTTTGTGCAAGGAAGACTTTACCTTCTTCTGTTGTTATTACAAGCACATTAACAATAGGATTCAATTGTGCGACCATTACTCCACCCATCAATACTTAGGTTCTACCAATTTTACCTCCAGAGGCTGGTGCACATTGCTCCATTTCTCTGTCATAACACTTGATCCAGCAGTTTCCCTGCAACATCTAGCTTCTGCTGGGTGGTCTGTATCTGGTCTCAGTGGCGACTGAACATATTAATGAAATTGGGTTCTCAGTCCACCCAGGAAGAAGGAGATTCTTGCATAAATAAATGGGCAATTTTTTCATCAATAAACTCTTTTTCTAATCTGCTAGTTATTATCACTAAACATATCTATGGTGGTTCCGGAGGTAAGGTTTTTTCTTCCTTTTGGGTGATGGTGATATGTAAGCTGTGGGTGTCTGATGATGATTGCTGTGCTATGAAGACTATCCTGGATGGATAACCTCTGGGAAACTGTAGAACAGGATGATGGTGATCTTGGAGGTGGATAGTTTTCCAGAATACCATGGATTCCCCTAAACAAAAAAAGTCAATGCTGTTATTTTTATTGTTTATACAATTTCTGCTTATTGTACAAACACATCACTGCCCCAAAAGGATATATTTGTTTTTTCTTCATTCATAACTGTATCCAAAATGGACCAGAAACACAATGCAAGAGTAATAATAAGAAATTAAAATTTTTTCACACATGACTGCTTCAGTCTTTAGAAATAAGGTTTCAATAAAAATGGTTTACCAACTGAAGATCCCTGCCTGTCAGAAGTGTTTCTTTTGGTATCTTCATCACCGCTACTTCTCATGTTGTTGGCCTCATTCGAGCCACCAGAGCCTTGCATCTCTTTGTTGCATAGTTTGCATTTTGCACGCATGCCTGCCTTACGATAGGCGAAGGAGCTTCATTAAACATATTCCCACAAATGGGTCTCTTTTACGGCCCTGCTGCCATTATAAGGAAAGAATGTAATAAAACCTCAGATCGTACACACAAACAGATCCAGACTTGTCCTCTCTGTGGTTCTATGCTGCAGTATTGTCGCTCAAAGTTTCACTTTCAAATTTTCTTGTATGCTTGGCCATTCCTCATCCTCACACTTAGATTCACCATTCTTCTTTGTTGTGCAGATCTATCACTCCAAACAATCAGAAACTTATTGTCTAACTTCTTGGACTGGCACTGAACGGGGTTGGATTCTGTATTCAGGTTGTAGAACAATAGGATTAGGTCTTTTTCTCAACTTATGTTCATGTTGTATAACATTTTTGCTGTGATGAAGAGGCTGGGGAACTTGCGGAGTCAAATAAGTTTTGGAACTGCGTAAAGTAAAGCGAGCGTCTGTGATATATAGGACAGAAAAACTGCCACACTAATCCTACAGAAACCATCTGGAAGAGCATGGGCATTGGTGAATGTTACTTATATACCAGCCTTTATTCTAACTGAGTTTACACAACTCAGATATTATTCTCATGAATGGAAGAACCTTTGGATGGTAAAATATTTTCTATCAAAAGACAGTTTATTGAAAAAAAATCCGATTTTGCCCACGAATTACGGCGCGTTACCGGGGCGGCTGCCTCGCCGGCCCATAGACATGCGTTATCCACGGTGCGTATACTGCGGAGATAATGTGCACAGGTCACTTTCTCTCCGCCGGCAGATTCACCAAGGGGCAGGAGAGTCAACAATCCATAGTTCTCTATGAGAACTGTGGATCCACCGTAATGTCTGGGGGAAATATTCAGCCGTATTGCCAGCGCAGTACGCACCAATTCGCTGCAATCCATCCCAGAAATAAGCCGTGTGAACGGCCCTTTAGGAACAAGTGACAATTCAGTAATTCCCAATATCACTGATGAAAAGGATCCACTCCAGAAACATTTTGTTAGATAGTCTGACCACGTCAAAGTCAAAAGTGCTGGTCTGTACCTACATATTCATGTTACAGATATACAGATGTAGCAAAGCTTAGAGATGACATCTCCTGACATGTCTGTTTTAGTAATTCTTTGAGATTCCTGTTGAAATTAACAATTCTGAGCATATCTTATAATCCACACCCTCCTGTGTGTTGTGCTGTTGCTGTTATAGCATGTTCACACGGCTTATTGCGGCACATATAATATGTGCCGCAATACGCCGTTTGCTTTGGAACCACGAGCTGATCAGCGTGGAATTGCAAAGCACCCGGTTGGCCCCACTGACATGAACTGTCAGTGGCGCGTAATCGCCGCTAACTGACGTGTCAATTCTCTCCCCGTGCGTACATTACCATCGTAATGGCATCATTAGAACAGGTAAGTACTAAGCAATGAAAGTACAAAAATAGACATCTTCTTTGTACAGTACTTGGGTTAATCCTCTTTTATGGTTTTTTTAAGGACGAAGCAAAAGACGTCACCAACTTCACTAAAGAAACAAAACAAAAAATAACCCCCCCCTACCAAAAAAAAAACAAAAAAAACACAGAACAGTGGTACCCATACGCAGTTATGTATTAGAGACATAATCACATACACCTATGTAATCAAGTAAGGTCTGGAATTAAAGGTGAAAACAAATCCTGTGCTGATACAATGCTGCGAGATCGTCACACGGCCCTTGTCCCATAACACCCCGAGGGAAAGGAAAATAGATAGAGGACAAATTCACCCCAACTGACGCACAGTCACCAAGCGAGTATCCAGGGCATGGTGTCGAGGATATGGCTGAGGTAAATAAAGCTCCCCTGTTATGGAGATACAGGACATCCAAAGCCCCCCAGAGTGCCCGCTAGTCGAAGAGGTGAGATACTGGTGGTGTAAACAAAAGGCTGCATGATCTACCTTTGATCTTCCTGGGGGGTGTAAAAGGTTACCTATGAGCTCCTTGCCGTTTCTTGAAAATTTACGAGCATTGGGTTTCCTTAGTCCTGATGTCGATTCTGTCCAGTGCGAGATGTTGTTTTACCACATGGATCATTCTGCAATGTAGGGGGACAGTTGTTTCCAATCATTTGGCCAGGAGGCTTCTTTGCCGCTAATAAAAATATATGCAGAATTGAGTGTTCCTTTAAATGTTGGGTAAATTATGGAACAGAGAGCTGTGGTTGGGCTCTAAAAGTTAAATGGACACCCGAAATTTAACGATTCAGAGTTTGTATGACTGTCTCCCAGAACTTCATGGTTTCCACACAGGTCCCATATTACTATGGACAAAATCTGTGCGGGGCCGGGCTGCAACACTTTAGAGACAGGACGTCAAACGGTCTGGACATGCTGGATGGTGGGGGGTGGATATTAAAAAACCGTAAATTTGCGGAATGGGCATCAGAGTATCTCCTGGATAGGGTTGACCTTCTCCCCACTTTGCAAATAACCATGCAAGGGCACCATCATCTTCTGTAAAACTATACGAAGACCACGCTTATAGAGCTGAAAATTTTAGGAGAGTGGTCTGTTGAAGTAGGGCCGATAACATTATCAAAAGGTCCATTCAATTAAAATTGAGACGGCTTCAGGTAACTCCCTACACTTCTATTAAACAAACACTATTTGGTGGAGTAAGTCTAAAAATGCAATGGTGGCAAGGTATTTTTTTGAGATAATTCTTGAGGAGAGAGTTAAAATCCGTTGGCGGGAAGGCGTGAATAAGATCCGGGAAATAGCTGTTAAAATCCCTTTATCCTCTCTCCAGACTTTAAATTGTGGGGGTAATTCCAAGCGCCAGGTTTGAATTCTGGGTGTTCCATACGATAGGAAGGTATCCTACTGGTCTGGTAGGGAGAGATAACAGGTAGTCCTAGAGGCCTTACCAGGCTCCGATCGTGTCCATCCAATTGAGCGCTATGTTTCGCCACCTTAGGAAGAGCAGAATATTTGGTATGCAAGGAGGGCCTGGAAGCGTACATGGGAGAACCAGTGCCGCCTCCTGTTGAGAGATTGGAATATTTAGGAAGACTGTTCTAGCCCAATCCGATCCAATGACGTAGGTGCTGGCTAGATTATACAATACCCTAGTTCCAGGCAAATTCAGCCCCCTCTATCCCTTGGGAGGATCAGTTTAGCTAGGGCTAACATCGGAGGGCGTTTTTTATTAAATAGGAAATAGAAGTGAAAGCGGTTTAATCGTTGGGCGCAATCTTTATGTCTAAGCAATAAGGGGAATTGTTTGGAACAAAATATAGTATCTCCTTGGGAACACATCAATATTGAGGAAGATGAGCGCCCCTCTAGTGTAGGTGAGCTGGAAGATGCAACCATCGTTCTAGTTTCTTCCCAATTTTGAGATACAGAGGGGGGTAATTGAGGTGATAAATGGACTCAGGGGACTTACCGATATTTTATTCCCAGATTATTGATGAAGGGCACCCGACATTCGGATAATTGGTAAATTGCGAAGTCGATGGCAAGAAGGTGACTTGAGCCAGGGGAGAGATCAACAATTCTGACTTAGAAACATTAACCTTGTAGGCCCGAGAAAAGGCCAAACTCCTGTATAAGATCTAAAGCTATCGGAACCTCCACCGTGGGTCAGATAGATAAATCAGAAGATCATCAGCAAATAAGGAAGACCATTAAATATTGGATGAACCGATATTAATGCCCAGGAGATCTGGATGAGCAGGCCAGGGTTCTGGTGGAGAGGCTCTATGGCCAAATTTAAAAAACAGATGGTGGGGATAATGGGCATTTCCCTGGCGAACGTGCCTGTCCCCAAATGAATGGCCTAGAAAGAATACCCGGGATATAGTGTGGGAGCGGGGGGCTGGTATATAGTTGAAGAGATATAAGAACGGAAGGCTCCTGGAATCCAAATCGTCATCACTGCCCCCCGCCACCCTCCAGCTGACCCTGTCCGAAACGCTTTTTCTGCATCAATGGACAGGACAGCTGGAGGAGGGATGGATTCCCGGTTACATTTGATCTCATCCAGGACAGTAATGACTATACGATTATAGAGGGACCCGCGCTCTGCGTTAATGCAATCCCTTCTGTTGAGGACTAATTGAGAAGGGATGAAGAGTGGCCAGCCTGTCTGCTAACACCTTAGAAATTATTTTATGTCAACATTTTTATTAGTGAAATTGGGCGATACGAGGAGGGGAGAGTACGTTACATTCCTGGCTTACGGTAAAACTTTATAAAGACGTGTTCATATGTTGTGGGATGGGAGTGTTAGTCAGGAATAGATTGGAGACGGTGGTTAGAAGGGGTAATTGACTTCTGGATTAAGAATCTTGTAGAATTCTCCTGAGAAGCCATCGGGCAGCCGGGGGCTTTATTATTACCCAAGTTCTTACATAACCCTAGAGATTTTCTTCATTTGGACGGGTTGTTAAGGTAGAGTCCCTATCTGCCTCAGAAAGGGAGGGGAGAGACAGACGGCCAAGCCAGTATGAGGGGTGCCTGTCCTCGGACGGTTTCTGGGTGCAATAAAATGGTCTTAAGAAGTCGCACTGGACCATTATTTAATAGCAGTAGCCAGAATATTGCATATTCCCGAATGAGTCTTTAATTGCATAGTTATTGGACCCAGAGTTAATCCCCTTAGCAAAAATTGGCTAAAAAGCCGTGCCCGCTTATGTTCCAAAAACCTGAATAATTTAGCTGACATCGGGACGCCTGGGGACACCCTCTCTATACTCCAGCCAGCGCTCATATCTTTTTTAGTGTCTACCATTGGAGTTTGGCTGCAGGAGTTGGGTTGGAGGTGAAAATCAGTGTAAGATTGCCCGAATGCTTTCCACTCAACAATCTAATTTGATCCGCTACCAACCTTACGACGGGTGTTAGTGTAGGACGTTCCAAGTGGCACTCTAATGACCACTTTAGCCTGTCTCCCAAGTAAGACTGGCTCCGTCCTATCCTCCGGGGTTGTCTTGTAAAAATTGCTGCCCCCACCCTCGGAGGGATATTTTGCAAAGTCCTAATACCCCAAACAGGTAAGTACGGGAATCTACCAGAGCGTAATATGTACCCTTGGGAGCAGCGTCTGGACAGTCTGGAGGACAAGAGGGGATTGATCTGATAATAATCTAAATCCTTAATATCACAGAGTTACATCCTTTGCATGGCTTGGGGACGAGAGTAGAATATAATCTATTCAGGGGACCATGAAATTGTCGATGGATGGGACAAATAAAGGAATGTCCCTTCCATCAGGCAATGAGAGAACTCCACGTATCCAACCAAATGAGAGTCTGAGATAAAATTAGCCAAATGTGGCGGGTTCTTGGGGATAGCGGAATACGGGAAGAGCCATCTGTGGACAGATTTTCTATCTTCCTGGGTTATTAACACCAGGTTAATATCCCACTCCCACAATTTTAAGGGTACAGGGTCAAATAGATAATCTGGTCTGTCAGGGTTTTTATAGAAAGACCCTTGGTTGGCATGAACGGACCGTAGATAATTATAGATGGAAATAACCTTCCCCTGAGAATTTCATGGATACATGAACCCCAGGCGGCCCTCCACTATCATGGGTGGAGCTAAACAAACCGGAGAATTAGAAAGATTTTTATGCGATGAGGAATAATTACACCTTTTTTTAATATTAATGATGGAGAGCCCAGAACCGAGCCCACCCAAAGGGCCTAAGCCTGCTGAAATATACATCCTCATGTGAGTTTCATGAAGGAGGGCGATGTCTGTTTTTAATTTTTGGAGGTGATGTACAATCATAATTCTCTTAGAATGGGGGACCGTAGTCCTTAACATTCCACGATGTTACTAGCATAAAGATAACAGTAACATAGAATTATAGAACAGCAAGTGAGTGAAGGAAATGGACTCACCCCACAAAGGAGAGAAGAACGCCGACACATCACACAGCATTGCAACCAGACCTACTAAAACACGAGTACAGACAAAAAACAAGAAGTTACCAAAACAGAACAGAAAAAAAAAATACAAAAGCCACCATTGGGCGGAAAACCAAAAAAAACCAAAATCATACCGACAATTGACCAATGTGTATTGGACTTCCTTTCTTCCACACATCGTAGAGAGGAAGTACAAGTAAGGCAAATAGTGCAAATTGGCCCTCCAATGGGGACCATAATGCGTAAGGCATTTGTGTGTGAGGGAAGGGCTATATATTATCAATGTATCTTTAAACTTGAATATATAAATTAGACCGTAATAACAAGATAACCAGTGAGTTGAACTTGAGCAAAAGGACAAGTTAACAAAGGGGGGAGCTGCCCAATGAATAAGGATACAGGTTGCAGGAGAATGTTAAGGTTCCAGAGGGTACCGCACGCCAAGCAGAACGAGAGCGTTGTTCCTTAGGAGAGAAAAAGCTCTCCTTGTAGAAGGCGATTTAGCCGGTTAAGTTCTCCTGAAGTCTCTGTAACTTGCTCTCTTTTAGGCGTAGAATCGGGGAAGAGGCCTCCACGACTCTGGTAGATTTAAAAAGGGGGTGTTCTGGCCTTGAAGTTTTCTTGGGGATGTAAAGGTGACGGGATCCTTGGGTGATAGACTCCAGAATAGCCGGTAGGTGGGGGCGAACTTAATGTTTTGGCGGGGGTTAGGGGGGTCGAGCAAAATGATGGGAAAACCCCCAAGTCGTTTGGCACCCCCACAGAAAAATCCCCAAGATTAAAATCTTATGTCCCTTTATTTTCCAGTGGGTGCTTGAGGTTTTTTAAAGGCTGGAAGTGCTGACTTTGTCATTAAAGCCCAAAGTATTTGACAATCAGGGGACGGGGGCGTTTTCAGGATGGGGCAAGTTGTGGGTCCTGCTTGTGGGGAGTACGGGGATGCGGGTTTGGGGTGATTCTATGGGCTCTCTCCCTCTGCATGGTTGGGGAAGCCTAAGAGTTTGGCAGTAGGCAGCGCACAAATTTAAAAATTTTTCTGTCCCAGCCGGGAAGGATAGTCGGGTTTTGGGGCCCGAGAGGCTTTGTCCCATTTATTAGGGTGGTTTAGAGGAGTTGGGCCAGGGCGGAGTCCAGTTGTTCTCCAGCTCTGGAGGCGCCCGTTCATGGTCATCGGTGCCCGAGCCTGCTTGTTGTATGTTCTGGATTTTGACAAACATGGCCGTGACTAAGCGGAGATCGTCGTGCCATGGTTCCTGGATATTGGAGCCATTTCTGGGCCACCACAATGGCCCCGTTTTTTTGTCACCTGGAGTCACAATTTTTAGCCTCATCCGCAGGCCATTTAGTGGTTAAAAGGAAAGTTGGAGTGGGGTGGGTTTGGGTGGAGAGGTGGCGGTGGGCCGGGAGTTGTATGTCGTCTCAACGTTGCCCCATTCTAAATGCTGCAGGACTTAGGGATAATGGGGTCGATTTTGCCCTTTTGATTTATTTGCCTTGGTTTTTTTCCATTGTTTGGGCGAAGCGGGTCCATAAAGGAAATGAAGAAAAGGAAGAAGGATTCAAAATATTTTAAGAACAAGTGTTTGGTAGGTCACTTTTCCTGGGCCCCCACTA
>JAODAL010019114.1:0-72901 GCA_025379985.1 Phyllomedusa bahiana
TTAAAAGATTTAACCTAAGTTCTGTTTTCCCCTTTTGCAGGTGGCATGCTGGCACTTGGTTATATGGGGCGTGGATCAGTGTTGAATTCAGCCAGCCCCAAAAAGTCTCCTTTTGTAACTAGGGGCGTATTTTGTGGGGACTGGCCTGTCTGAACGGGGTCTCGGGTAGAAAATGTTTTTTTAATTTTGTCTGCGGAAATATTTTTTTGTTTCCCAAATTGGGTCAGTGTGTGTATACAATACTTCTTTTAAATACATGTGTTAAAGTAATTATTTTAGGTCCATTTACATCGTTTTTGCTCCCTGTTCATGGAATCCTTTGGGATTAAACCCTGAAAGGGAGGTTTTTTTTTTCCCTTTTAAAAAGGGGGAATCCCGGGGGGCCCCGGGGGGGGCTCTTGGGTAGAGTTCCCTTAGGCCTTTAAATGTTTTTTAAATTTTGGATAAAGGGGGGTTTTTCCTTTTATTGAATTTTGGGTTTATAACCCAAATTTTTCCCCAACCCCAAAAACCCCATTTTTTTTTTTGAGGAAGGGGGGCCCAAAAAAAAAGGGGGGGTTTTTTTTAAATGTGAATTTTTTTGGGGGGGGCTTTTTTAAGGGGGCCTTAATTGACTCCTTTTTAAAGCAGTACTTTTCCTATGTTAACCCACAATGTTTGTTTTTCAGCCCTTCAGGAAACCTCGTATGACGAGACCCGAATGTGCAACTGTGGCAAGGAGGATGGTGAATCAAGCATGGCCCTGCCAAAAGAAGCGCAGAAGGAATCTGTTTTTGAGTGATCTAAGCCCAGCGGCCTGTTTTGCTGTGCGAGCTAGTACTGCTGAATTTAAAGTCACATTGGGGTGGGGTGAAAAAGCTTTAGTGTGTGTTGTTTTCGCGAGGGGGTGTTACTTACCCATACGTGGCAAAGGGGCCCCATCTGTACAAAATTGGTTTTCCACAAGGGTGAGGGGAAAAAACCCGTGCAGATGTTCGAGGTTTATACTTTTTAAGGTGTAAGGCCCCTTCCTACATATCGGTTACGCTGCCTAGTTAGTTTACTTTTTCCCCGGAACAGAATACCCCCCAAATGGCTTTTTTTGTGAGGGTCTACCCCCAAAAAACTGCCCGTTCTTTTCTTTAACAGGGGAAAATGTTTTTTTTGGCCCCAGCGGGTTTTAAAAAAAACGTCCATAGTTAGCCCCCCTTGCTGAGGAGACAAGCTAGTGTCAGCCCTGCTTTTTTCCAGCCTGTTCCCTTATTCTGAAAGAGGGGGAGTTTTAGGTATTTAGGCCAAATCTGCATTTTTTCCCCCAAAAGTCTGAAAAGTCATTTAAAGGTTGCCCCGCCCCCTCAACTGAAAAACCTATGACTTGAATAGGTAGAAACTGTAAAACTGTCAGTGGGCGGGGGTAGCTTTTGGTGGGTGGGCCAAAACCTCTGAATAAGATTTGAGTTTAAAGCTTGAAACTCAGATCTTGCAGTAAGGGAAACACGGCTGGAAAAGCAGGTTGCACTAGCTTTGCTGCCCTCCAAGGGGGAAAAAAACTATGTGACTGGTTCCTTTTAACATTTGGTGTGATTTAATTATGGGGCCATTTTCCATGAACCTCTTTGCTGTTTCAGAAAGGGGGGGGGTTTTAGTCTTCCATTCCAGATGCCTTAAAGCGGGAATACCTCAAAGTTTTTAAGGTTTTTTTTTCGTGTTCAATAAATCCAGTTGAAATTTTCAAAGCGGTGTGAATTTCATGTGTAACAAAACCCTCTGACGGTTGTTACCTTTTGGGTTTTTTTTTGTTTCCCCTCTACCCTCGTGGGAAAAAAAGATACAATTTATTCACAACCCGGTTTTATTTGCCCCATCATACAGAGCCTCCGACGGGGGAAACAACAGGGAAGCCGTTAACTGTAAAGGAGTTCAGTGATTCATGTTAGGGGTAGTTTAAAAAGTGATCAAAAACAAGTGTAAAAAAAAGTTTAATTTTTCCTAGACATACCAGAAAGGATAGAATATTTTATAATATATATTTGTATTGAAGGGACACAGTGCCTCGCTTTTTATTGGTAAAAGCTGGTGGGAAGAAAGAGCCCCTTTTCTGGGTCATGTGAAAGGGTTTAGAAGGGGTGTAAAAAACTGGGGCCCCCTCCCTGTTTTTGGAAACTACAAATACCCCATGCATTTGTATAATCTAAAAAACGTGGGCTGATGGGGAGCATTTTCCCAACTTTGGGGGCCCGCAGTTTGACACCGGGGGTTTAGATGTAAAGGTCGGGCCCTTGGGGAAATGTTCCCTAACGTCGAAACGCAAAGTGCTGAGGGGCCCCATTGGAGAAGGTTTATAGCCCCAAAAGTACCAAGTGGTGCCCATGAAGTGTGAGTCTATTGGTCCAGTTAGAGGAGAGAAATTGGAAATTTTAGTCTAAATAAGCAAGTCCCTGATAATCCATGTCTCCTAAAAAAAAGTGGACCGTGTTTTAAAAATTTTTGTACTTTTTGGCCAAAAAAAAATGGTGATCAGCGACGGGGAATGCTGCTGTACAGTATTGTTCTGTCACTTCTAGGCCCCTAGAGGTTTTGGAATTTCTGTAATGTCTCTGGAAAAATTTGGCAGTCCTGGGGTTAGCTTGTGGCGGAGACCCTATGAGGTGCGGGTTTACATCTGTTTTTTTAAAGGGGGTAGGAGGGCCAGAAACAAGTTTATTCACCCTAGTGCTCTTTCTGGGTCTGCTCTTACCAGGGAATTAAGAATAGTCGGAGAATCTGTCGCGCTCCACGGGTGTCATGCGTGGCTGCAGCCCAAACCCACCCCCACTAGGTTTTTCTTGTACCCTGTTGAACGCTGGGTATTTTCCCTCTTCTTCCTGGGTTAAAAAAGTTGACTGGCCCCCCTGCATTCCTACGGAGGACACTGATTGTTTATGCCCCCACTAAATTGTTCAAATTCTTTCCCTGTCTGTGCTGTAGGATCCCCTAAAAAAAAAAAAATGGGTTGGTAAAATGTTTTCCATGCAAAAGTTTAGAAAGCACAGTAACTCATCACTGCAGGAAAATAGAATTATGACACATTTTTCAATAATATACTGAAATGCTTTACACCATATTTTATCATGTGTATTAGGCAAGCCAATACCCTTAAAAGGGGTTTTCCCGATCAAATGTTGAGTGGGATCCCCCCAAAAATGGGTATTTAATACTTTTTAAAATGTCCAAAAAAGTGAATCATGTGGGGCTACACCCTGACTTAATCCCCGGGGTTTCCTGACTTTTTACATTGGGCACGCCCGGAGCTGATCTGGCCGCTTTAGGTGTTTGCATTCTTATCTGACAGCGGGGAAAATGAATGAGCTTTGAAGGGATGGGAGAAAGTTGTTCTTTTGTATAGGAACCCATGCTTGAAATGTAATTCTTAGTAAACATGAGAGTCTCTCTCACTTTATGGGGGCTGGGGAAAGAAAGTTTTTGTCTTTTGTAAGAGAACATGGTTGTAAGTAATTATCTTTTTAAACTAGCGCTCTTTTGCTCACCCCCTCCCTTCCCCCTGCGCCAAAATGAAAAAGGCTCCCGCTCAGGTTATCTCTCTCCTGGCACAGAAGATGGAGAAATAAAATGCATTTTGCTTGTGCAAAATACAGTTCTCCTCTGTGGATTAGAAAAACAATGTTTGCTCAAAAAAAGGTTGGTTCAGGAACAAAAATGGGAGGGGGGGGTTGACACACGAGGAGGTTTTTGTTTTTCAAAAACCCAAAAAAAAAAAGCCCCTTTTTAGCCTGTTGGTAAGGAACTCACTTTTTGGAAAAACCCCCTTTTAAGTGTATTTGCAAAAGGGAGTGGCTTTTAAAAGAGCATGGTTTTTCAGGTTTAGTGGAAATGCATGCGCCAAGATTTTAGTGCAAATGTGTAAGAAGTAAGGAAACTAGGGAAAGGGCCAACATTGATTTATTGTTCAAACATGCGCCGGGTTTTAAGTACTAAAATGAATGTGGTGATTGTAAAAACTTTTTTAAAGTTTCTTTGTTAATTAGACGTATTGTAAATTTCCCCCAATATGGCTGCCTAAGATTTCTTAAGCCGCCCTTTGCCCCCCCCTTACACTCCCCTTTATATGGAGTTTTTCATATGACCCGGGGCCCCATCGTATTTTTACACCGCACTTCATGACGTTTTTGGGTGTAGTTGATTCTCCCCATTTTTCTTGTTTGGATTAATTACAACCTACAAAGACAAAATGTGGACATTGTACAAAAACATCAAGGTAAAGGTTTCGGCAAACTGCATATGGACGGGACTGTTGATCATTTTGGTGGTGTGTTTTTTTAAATCTATTTTCAGGGTCAAAAAAAAAAAACCTTTCTAGATTTCTTTGGAGGTCTACTTTTTAGGCTAAGCCTTTAGCTCCAAATTTCTGCAAAATCCAGGTATAGGCAAGTTTGGAAGTGTATATTCCCTACCTGTTTAAAGTCATGCATAAATAGTATGCAAATTAGCTCTTCACCAAGGTAATTTGCATACCTTGTTTTTCTCAGGTACCATGGTTTACAGCAGTTTGAGGTCTCCTTAGGGGACAAACCTTTACACCCCGTTAAGGGTTTGGGGGTTTACGCTGCGTTTTTAAAGGGCTAGTTTTAGTATCCGTTGGGGGTACCTGAAAAAAAAGTGCAGCAGATACTGATGCCCGTCTTTTGGGGGACCCCATAGGAATCAGACCAAGACCATAATTGCAGCTAAATGGTTGGAAATGTCTTTCCCCCGTGGGAGGGAATATAATTCCCCGGTACATGGGAGAAATTTTTAACAGGTGCAAATTTTTTGATGAATAAATTTCTCTCATACCCCTCCATTAGGGGGAAAAAGGGGGGGGTGGTGGGGGGTGATGCCAAGTTAAAAATGCGATTGGATAAGTCGTTACACCAGTATGCAGAAAAAATCCCCCATAAAAACAGGGGAGATTGCACAAATGCAAAAAAAAAATGATAAACGCCATTACCCAAAATATCCATGAGGGGGGTAACTTTACAATTGCAGTAGAGAACATGTAAATGGTGCCTATCGGTTAAAGTGGGCACCTGCTGTTACAAAAATTCTATTCAATTGAGTGGGTTACCCACTATTTAAGTGGGGCCAAAAACAAAATACTGAAACCCTTGCTCTCCAGTATTCGGGCAAAATACATACTGGAAAAATATAAATATGAGGTATTATTGATATTTGTCAAAGTCGAAACTCAAAACCGTGTCAGGAGTCGTAATTGTCTTGTGAGTTCTTTAGAGGATAATAGAGTAGATGAAGCGCTGTGTGAACTGCGGTTGCTATAGTTCCCTTTCGCATATGCATTTCTTGCGGGACTCAATCTTGTAGTAGACTTTGCTATTAAGTTATACCAGGTAAACCTATGTCGCCGCCAGGAAATAGAGCTTTCGTTTATATAAAATCACACTAAAGTCCACAGTATCAGATCTATGGGAAAATCCACACAATGTGCTGTAGAGTTATTGCTACAGACCGACTTGGGGAAATGCTGCATACAATGTGTAGCATTTCGGTCCAATGTGCAGGGACACTTAGGATGAATGCACATGAGATGGATTTGCTGTGAAAATTTTCTGCAGCAAATTTGCAGGTGAATCTGCATTTAAAATCTGCAAAATGTGTGGATTTCTGCTCATTCCTTAATTCGGGTGCTTAAAAAAATGCTAGTTCATGCCCTTACCTCCTGCCTAGACTAATTTAGCAGCCTTCTCTATGACTTCCTATCTAGCACTCTTGCTCCCTTTAATCCATTCTCAACTCTTCTGCCCATCTGATCCACCTCTCTCCTTGCTACTCCTCTGCCTCCCCCAAACCCTTCACTAAATACCCATTGCCCAGCAAATTCAGTTCAAGTTATTAACTATGACCTGCAAGGCTTTCCATAGCCTGTCCCCTCAATATATCTCTGCTTTATGCTCCAGATACCTTCTGTCGCATGATCTACTATCGTCACAGGACCACCTTCTCTGCTCACTTCTTGTCAGTTCCTCACACAACCGCCTCCAAAATCTTTCCTGTGCTTCCCTTATACTTGGAAAAAAGTAAATCCCTATGTTATCTTTTTCCCCTTTACAAATTTTAAAAGTAACCTGAAAACCCCCCGGATAGTTTTTTAAAAACCCTGCTGCCCCTACACCCCCTACACCATGTCCAACCCGGAAACCCCTTCTTAGAAAGCCTACAATAACCCTGCTGCCCCCACACCACCCTACACACAAGTCCAACCTGATACCCTTCCTCTTCAGGATACCTACAATAACCTGATGCCCCTAACGACCACCATACCACATGTCCAACCTGGAAAACCAATCTATTAGGATAGCCTACAGCCTAAATAAACCCTGCTGTCACTACACACCATAACACACAATGACCAACACTGAAAACCCATCTCTTCAGGATAGCTTACAGCCTACAATAACCCTGCTGCCACTATAGCACCATACACACATGACCAACCTGAAAACCTATCTGTTACTTCCAGGTTTCGGCCGTGCCGATGAGAAGGTGAAAGCGCTCGTGCGCTGCTCTCCGCCTGTATTCCCCTGCGCCAGCTCCGTACATACAGTAGCTTCGCGACGCTACCAATTCAGCCCCCGCAGACAGGATCAACTTCTCCCCTGCTCTCCGGAGGGTGCGCATGGAGAGATTACGTCCTGTCAGGACTGCAGGCCGGAGCGACGACGTCCCCTCTGCCGCAGACCTCGTGGGGATCCTTCATGAGCGCCAGGCGCGCTGCACCGTGCGAGCTCCGGCTTTCAAAGCATCTCACGTCTAGTGCACCTCATGGACAGTCCATCTGCGCCTTGAGCATCTCTGCCTTCTGCTCTCTCAAAGCTGTCACCGACTACTGGTATTACAAGGCATTGGCTATGGAGATCACCCGTATATAGCGTCCTGGCTCCAGGCAGCTATTGAGCAATACCCTGCAGGGCCTCCCTAAGAGGCCATGCTGCAGAACGGCATTCAGCTACATAACACCAGGCTGGACGAACACTAGAGCAGCAAGGGTATGCCTCCTAGAAGCTGAATGAATGACATGCTGCACCGCCAAAACCTGTCTCTCATTGTCACAAGGATCAAGACATTCTTTATGCATCGCGTAGAGGACCTCGAGAATCGCTCACGCAGGCTGCAAACTCCGATAGTGGGTCTCTCAGGAAAGCATCAACGATGCGGATCTACATGGCCTCTGCAATCCGGGCCGCGCCTCCCGCAAGCCCTGGGATACGACCGTACTTGCTGGGGGTAGGAGTAGGGCGCATCGTGTTGGCCGCACGAACCCTCATCTGGCAAAATAATAGGAATGACCAATCACAAGATAAACCCGCGTTACGGTACCATTATCAAGTACTTTGGCATTATAATGACAAATAACAAGACTTCTCGCAAAAGCCTATCGCAAGCAGAGGGCCCTCCGACCTAGAGGGCAGCAAGATCAAAAATATTTGAGGACTTTTCTCATGGAAGTGTTCTCCAGGAGGAGGCGGAGCCTTTTGTAAGACCTGGTCCTATCTGAGAGAGATGTAGAGATAGAGAGGAAGAAGATCACGGTTCTCAACTCTTGTACCCGGCTACATTGAGTTGACCCTTCCTGATGACTGCGCAAAAAGTACTTCACTTTACCAACGAGTGATGCAGAAGAGGATTCTGAGCTCTTCCTAGGAGGACTTAGTACCTTTCTCTTCTAGGGATCACTGTCTTTGCAGGCAACGGACTCACCCCTCCTACTCCCTCAAAAGGCTATCCCGCCATCTAGGCGACGGAGAATCTTCAAACTCCCTCCAGCTTCCTGATGACCCCCAAAGGTCTCCTACTTGAACTCTAGCCCCTTTTAGCGAATTTTGGTGATAGCTACAACCTCGGACTTGGGGATCGTGAGTAATTTGGCAGGACGCGGCCTGCGGTCAACAACGACCCCCCCCCCCCCACCCCTTTCGTCCTTCAATCCATTCCTCCCTCCCTTTTTTTTTTTTATTTTTTGTTTTGTTTCTTCCCTTTGCAGCCGCATATGCTGCTTATCTTCATCGCTAGCTAGTGTTCCAATGGTAGTTGTTGCCTGGATGCTAATGTTGTCTTCACTGTATACTGTACCAGCATGTAATTGCTCCCTTATGCTGTGTTTTGGTAGATGTGGCTATGTCACTCAGTACTGTCCCTTTTGGCCATGGGTTGAGTCTAGTTCCCCTAAGAGGGGTATGATTTGTTTTAAAATGTTTTTTTCTCTGGCAGAGGGATGTGGGAAAATTATAGGAGATTTTTGAAGTTACACCGCTGCCCCCCTGTGGCAGAAAAAAGGAAGTCCTTACACGCAAAAAGAGAGTCGGGGGCCTGGTTTTCCCCGGGCTTTCGGCGTGATTGTTTTTGGGGTTTTTTCTATAAAATTTTTATTTTCTTTTGAGACATTTAGCCGGTTTATCTTTTTTTTTTTTTTTATTATTATTAGCTCTATTTCTGCGTGTTCTTTTGGTTTGATTGTCCTCATTGCGCACTTTTCTTTTTAACGGGGTTTTTTTACCCGCCCAACAATACTTCACTCTCCCTCCCCCCCCCCTCCCCCCAGGGCCCTGAAAGGGCTTTAGTGGAAAGGGGAAAGGGGGTTCCCCTAAAAACAAACGATCGGGTCCTTCGACACCTGAAAAGGCCCCCCCCAGACATTGTTTCCTGCAGGAGAGCATTTGTTCCCAGGCGGTTTTTTTTAGGATGAGAAGTTGTGGGTCGGCCAGTTTTTTGGCGTCCCCCATACGGTAGATGGAAAAGGCAGGCGTCCTATCTACACTAGGTGCACAAAAAGCTGTTTCCTATCACTGGTCTCACTGATGCAGACCAGTGCGGGTCGTTGGTTCCTATCAACTTGAAGATTTGTCACATTTATGGTAACCAGGGTCAGCGTGTCAATGCTGTGACGGACCCTAATATTCATAAAGTAAACCATTGTCTTTGTGTATGATAGCAATTGAGACTCACAATAGGGACGCTGTCTGCGACACTGTCATTATGTGGGGGTGATTTGAATGTGGTGCTAGACGAAATCTTGGTACAGGAAAACGGAGACTTGGGGTCAACCCCCACCTGCGGGTTTCAGCCAGGAAGCACTCCTAAAGGTGGGAATCCTACTGATTTGATTACATTCCACAGGGGCTGAGGGATGGTTGGAGAGTTCGCATCTATAGAGAGCAGGGAATTTTCATTCTGTCATCCCCATCCGCTCCGCACAAAATTCTTTCGATGCGCGAGTCTAGGGATGGGGGGTGGAGCATGTTATTCTTGAGTCTCCCAGTAGTTTGACAAGGAAGCTGGTCGCCTCGGAGATTCCTGAGCTAGTGATTGCTGATCATTCGCCGGTGGTGAAGGAGACTAGCGGATGGTCTTAGACCAAAGGAGTTACTGACGACACATCTGGCGTTTCCCCTTCCTACATGGCCAAAAGACTCTTACACTCCGAGACAGTTCGCTGACTGTAGATCAGATCGAGACGGGAGCTTTGGTGGTTGAATTCTAGCGGCCAATGCACAACATTCTCGATGACATCACTCCTTTTATATGGGGGCTGTCGGTCCATTGCGTGTGTCCTGAGGGGGGCCAATATGTCGATATGCACCTCATATTTAGACGTAAGCTGACATGAGCGAATTGTAGGAAGGGTACTGAAACATGGGGGCGTGTACCCATGCATAATTGTCCTTACGGTACCTCGCTCGGAGAGGCCGAGGAGGAGACTGGGGTACAGGCACCAAAGAACGATGTCTTTGGCACAAACACTCTGGGGATAAGGGTAGGAGAGGGAACAGAGGTGAAGAGATCTGAGAGCTTTGAAATCAGTCACTATTCGCCAGCTCATGGGAATTAAGCAGGGCAAACTATTATCTAGACAACTTCAGGCAGCTTATTCCATCCAACATGCACGTGTCAATCCGTGCCTCGGGTGGCAGATCACATGGAAATCTCCCATCATATCAGAATGCTGCGCTTAAAATCGTTCTATTGAACAGTTATACTCTCGGGGGCTAAACTAGAGGGACGAGGACTTCCGCTAATGGTAGGTAATGTTCTTGAACTCCGTCACCCTCCCAAGTTGTCCGCGGAGGAAAATCGTAGAAATATCCTAATACGCACAGAGATCACAGATGCAGGAGAGCAGTTCAAATAGCTATCAGGTCATCTATCTGCGGGGGAAGGCTCCTGGCCCTGACGGCTTCTACGGGGAAATCTATAAAGTACTTATCTGAACCACTGACCCCATGCTTGACATATAGCTACTTTAGAACCAAATAGTTAGGAGGAGGTGCTATCCGACCTGAAAGATAAAGATGCCTACATTAAAGTAAAATTCCCAAAAAGGGCAAAAAAACCCCCTCCTTCCGCATCCTAATACCGGCGAATTTCACTAATAGATACATGCATAAGATAAGCTGCTGTCAACAAGAATCATGGCAAGATAGGCTGCTACATTCTTGCCTACACCCTCACTTGGACCTCCATCACAGAATGGCTTTATCAAGGGTCCTCCAGTATACCTCACCCGCGCTAGCTTGAGCAACCTCAGAAAGAGTTTCTGGTCGGATGCTCTGAGAGTGTGGAAGTCAGCCTCCAGTGTGCCCACCGGACCACCCTGCCATGGTCGCCGATAGACGCTGAGAAAGCTTGTGACAATGTCCGGTGGGGTGGTTGTGGATGGTTCTCGACGCTTAGACATGGGGATAAAGTCGAGCAGATTCAAAAACCTGTCAGGCTACGCATTATGTTTACATAGTATCCCGACTGCTCAGGTAAACATATCCCGGGCTTTGCTTTCGGCGGAACGACAGTTTCCCTCCAACAAAAGGCACAGAGCCTGGCGAGTCTCATAGCCCTCTTGTGTGTCGACAGCGCTATGGGAAACTCTAGTCTCAGAGTAGTTATTGGTGGGACTTGACCTCCCCGACGCACATTGTGCTAGGTATTGCGGTAGGCCGGAGCCAGGTGACCCCCCCCCCCCCCCCCCCCCCGGTAAGAGCTCGAATAATCACTTTGCCGCCGATCTGCTATTCATTTCTCTGGTCTACAGGTATGCTCTCATCTCCCTAAGATTTTTTTTTCTGTGGAGATAAAATTTGGCAGATCCTGGATACAAAGGAATGTGCCATCCAAGGAGTGAGCTATTGGAAATGGGTTCACTCCTCTGTCTGTCTATTGCTGCTCTGAGTCTGATGCAATATAATGTGCTGAACTCGGAATAGTCGCCCCCACAGATGTCTCACACTTTTCTTACACCTGGGAATAAAAATAGGCAAAACCCCACAATTACATATACAACCTGAGCTTTCCCATATCTTGATTTAATGAATAAGATTTGAGTGATCGACACTCAGATGGCTGAATCTCACCTCTGTGTCCCTGTCAGTTAGATGCCAACGCATATTTAGTGTGGTAATGTTTTTCCTAAGCTCCTGTTTACCCCTCCAATACCCCTAGTTACTGTTACTGATACGACACTCGGACATAAACACAGATTTACTCCTCTTTTTCCCGCTTTATCTGCCGGCGGGCGAAGAGGTCCGCAGGTGAGCACTGGCGCGCAAGTTGATGAGCTCCCCATCAAGAAGGAGGCTTAAATCTGCCAAAATGATACCGGGTTCTATAATTGGATACTCTTGCCAGCTACATGTTAGAGACTGGGGGGAGGGACTAGTGAGATACTTCGAAACCTTGGACTCTAGGTGAAAGGAAAAACTGGATTGTGTCATTGGTCACCCCCTGGCGCTAATGCATGCGAGTGCTGTTAGCACTGTCAAATTGCACCAAGAGTTTAGAGGCTCCTTTTGCTCCAGACTCACAGAATCGCATACTGTTCGGAACACCTATGCAAGTCTTAAAGCTACCATACCAATTGTCAAAAAAGCCATTACCCCTATGGGAACATCCCCGACTTCCTCAAGGCCGGGAGAACCATATGTTCGACTGTGTGAGGGAAAAAGGGGTTAGTACACAGCGCAGAACACCTAATGCACTTAGGGAGAGAGGTGGCTTGACCCCTCCGAGTTGAGAGACACGTTTTTCCCTTCCCCAGCCAAGTATTTGCCGGCTTTACGAATCGCTGCTCTCACTTGTCTTGCATGTGCTATTAATACATAAAAAATTCTGGTTGGGTTGTTGCTCTGTCCCAATGGTCTTGATTCTCTAAGGGAGATGCACAGTTCTGCGTTTACTACTATCATGAAAGTATCTATGGTATTCTGAGAGGTTAGGGGTTTGGAGCAGAGATAGAAAATCTCCGGGTTCGTTTAAAATGGGGCAGTAAACACTGAACGATAGAACGATCTTCGGACTATAAGGATTCACTGCGGGCATTCAGGTGGATGCGAAATGAATCATCTGTGAGTCCTGGAGAGAAACCCACCGGTCAAGATTAGTGCTAATGCATACTATGGCTTCACCTCCTCCATCGTGAAATTTGCCCAGGAACAGATGGCAGATTTGCCCCTAATGTCACCGCTCCAGCTAGACATGTTGGCAGGATTTGGGAATGCCCCTCTACACAAAATTATTGGGATACTTCATTGACTTTGTCAATTCTGCATTGGCAATTGGCTACTATGTCGCTGACTTGTTGATTTACATTATTCATCAACACCCATGGTCCCATTGACTCAAGGGTTTGGCACCACCACTCCGCAGTCTCCTCCAGGCCCTTGCCATATTGCAAAATTGGTTGCTAGCGCAACCTTCTGCTCTACTGGCTGAAACCGCAAACCCCCCCATGTCTTATTGGTGGATAAATTGGATGCATTTAGAGTCGACTTAATGACAAAGCTTGAGGCGGAGTGATCGGAAGGAGTTACGCACTGAAAATTCTTGTCAGTTAGGTGGAAGTACCTTTTATTCTTGCTCACTTTTCTACTGGATGAAATAAGTGCCACTGATGTCTCTTTGTAAGTACACGGGTTGGTATGCTAGGGCAGGTCTGTTGGGATCTTGGACCTTTGGATAAACCTTGATGCTCAGCTCTTGGGTATATGATTTGGTCAGGTGGATGGATTAATTAAGTTGTGGTTCTCCCACAACTCTCCTCCCCGAATCTAAACTGGCGTGCGTTTAATCGAGGGACAACTCCAGGTGTTTCGGTAGGGGACGACTCTCATGGACCTCTGGCTGTCCCTCCCCTTCCACCTCCCCCTGCTCCTTCCCCTCCGATCCTTCAGTTCTTTCCTCCCACACTCGCCCAGCTTGTATAATTGGGGTTAGGGGATTGGCTCACCGAACTTAAAGGACTCGGACTCGGAATTCAAGTTCGATGTATTCATGCTTCATTTTATCATGTAATATCATGTTTATTCTTTTGCGATTTGCAGTTAGAATTATCGCAGTCGTTTTTTTTCTTTTATTTTTCTGTTTCGCGAGCGCACTTTCCCCCCCCCCTTTTTTTTTTTTTTTTTTTTTTTTAGCCTTTTATTTCGGTGTTTTCTGTGGTGTTCTGATCCATTGTGTAAATCGCACGATTTATGTCTCATGTCCAATCCTTTGTATTTGCTCAAGTTGGTAAAATTAATCATCGTCAGCAGTCTGGATGTCTTAAGAGTGCGGTTCTCTTTAGGCTCGACTTGAGTCGTTTTCCTGATCGCGAACATCGCTGGGATCTGGTTAATCACTCCACACCTGATTTCTGTCTGGATGACTCGGCTGGGCCTGACCCAGGAGGCCGGAAGTCTGCCGTTGTAGGGCATGAGTTTGATGTACAGTTGCGTATGCGGTTCTTATCTTTGCTACGATTATTTCTCGTAATATCCAACGAGTTCACCTCTCCGTTGGAGACAGGACAAGACCCTGTTCGTATTGCATTGTATGATATTTCATTGGATGTCTTTGTTTAGAGAATTGTATGAAAACTCAATTACAGATTTGTTTAAAAAAAAAAAAAAAAAAAGAAAACTAGGTGACGGATTACGTGTTTCCTATCCTGTGGATGAGAATCAATGTGGCGTGAGCAGGGAGAGAAGTGACATGTCAAATTATTCACACCGTTTACACGCCGCTTATGATAATTGAATGTTAATGTGGCCGACGGGCTTGCGGTCCCCGCCCCGCTTCCCGAGCACCTCGAGGACGTATTGCAGGCGAAATATGTCCCAATTACGCAGTGAGATGATAGCATGTGTGTACCCTGACTTCACTTACCGGTGACATGCGACTTACTAGAATATATAACGAGGTCAACATACCTCACCATACATATCATTCAATCATTGCATCGCACTGCTACCATAAAATTCTCATCATAGTGACCTATAGACCAAAAGTGTACCAAAGTAACGTTAAATACATAAGGACCTGATTATACCGCCAGAACACGACCACAAATTACCACCACATAGTGACTGTATAATACCCCTGTACTATTACTGAATAAAGATCAGTATACAAACACCAAGATTATTGGCATATAGTGACTATATAGTGGTAGGTATCAGTGTACACAGGCTTTGCAGACCATATATTACCACTATACAGGACTCATATAGTGTAGATACCGTTGTACACAAATCTGTGTAGGATTTTATAAGGTGATCAGTGCAGTTAATCTCTGAGGAGTAGTACTAGGTGGACGTTTCTTGGCGGACGTTGATCTGACCTTCCCTTTTAGAGATATGGTTATTCGGTCCAGTCACCGCATGTGATGACTTTTCCCAGCCACTCGTCCCTGCAGATTTGGACAGAAATATCTTAGAATCCTCACTTTTTCAGCACCTCACTCCCTGCCCACCACCACTGTACAAACTTCCAAGAGGTGGCAGAGGGGTATAGGCCATAGTTTAGAGGCCCAGTCTCCTAGAGGGGAGGACCAGAGGATTCACTCCCTGGAGATTGAGTTACAGTTATGGCCTGTAACGTTTACAATTATATTACCATTTAGGTAGACCCCATTAGATAGGTTGGTAGGCTCCAGTGGTTAGGCAGGTCTCAGGTAGGATACGGGTAGGTAGATTAGCCCTAGGTAGGCGGTAGTTAGGCCCTAGTTAGGTAGGAAGCCCGAAGATAGGTAGGTAGGCTGGAGGTAGGCCACAGGTAGTTAAGTAGGCAGTAGGTGGGCCACAGGTAGGCTGTAGTTGGGCCCAAGGTAGCTAGGTAGATAGGCTATAGGTGGGGCCCACATAGGTAGGTAGGTACACTACCGTTCAAAAGTTTGGGGTCACCCAGACAATTTTATATTTTCCCTGAAAACCCATACTTTTATTTCTCAAATGAATTGCAAAATGAATAGAAATATAGTCCAGACATTGACAAGGTTAGAAATAATGATTTTTATTTGAAATAATAATTTTCTACTTGAAACTTTGCTTTCATCAAAGAATGCTCCCTTTGCAGCAATTCCAGCATTGCAGACCTTTGGCATTCTAGCTGATAATGATCTGAGGTCATCTGGACAAATTTCACCCCATGCTTCCAGAAGCCCCTCCCACAAGTTGGATTGGCATGATGGGGCACTTTTTGCATACCATACGGTCAAGTTGCTCCCACAACAGCTCAATGGGGTTGAGATCTGGTGACTGCGCTGGCCACTCCATTACAGATAGAATACCAGCTGCCTGCTTCTTCCCTAAATAGTTCTTGCATAATTTGGAGGTGTGCTTTGGGTCATTGTCCTGTTGCAGGATGAAATTGGCTCCAATCAAGTGCTGTCCACAGGGTATGGCATGGCGTTGCAAAATGGAGTGATAGCCTTCCTTATTCAAAATCCTTTTTACCTTGTACAAATCTTTATCAGCACCAAAGCAACCCCAGACTATCACATCACCTCCACCATGCTTGACAGATGGCGTCAGGCACTCTTCCAGCATCTTTTCAGTTGTTCTGCGTCTCACAAATGTTCTTCTGTGTGATCGAAACACCTCAAACTTCGATTTGTCTGTCCATAACACTTTTTTCCAATCTTCCTCTGTCCAATGTCTGTGTTCTTTAGCCCATATTAATATTTGCCTTTTATTAGCCAGTCTCAGATATGACTTTTTCTTTGCCACTCTGCCCTGAAGGCCAGCATCCCGGAGTCGCCTCTTCACTGTAGAAGTTGACACTTGCATTTTGCGGGTACTATTTAATGAAGCTGCCAGTTGAGGACCTGTGAGGCGTCGATTTCTCAAACTCGAGACTCTAATACTGTAGTCTTGTTGCTCAGTTGTGCAGTGGGGCCTCCCACTTCTGTTTCTACTCTGGTTATAGCCTGTTTGTGCTCTCCTCTGAAGGGAGAAGTACACACCGTTGTAGGAAATCTTCAGTTTCTTGGCAATTTCTCGCATGGAATAGCCTTCATCTCTCAGAACAACAAATGTAATGCTCCAGATTCTCAACTAGCTCAAAGGAAGGTCAGTTTTATAGCTTCTCTCTATCAGCAAAATTGTGTTCAGCTGTGCTAACATACTTGCACAAGGGTTTTCAAAATATCAAATAGCTTTCTTACACAGTTAGCAAACACAATGTACCATTAGAACACTTTAGTGAAGGTTGCTGGAAATGGGCCTCTATACACCTATGTAGATATTGCATTAACATACAGACGTTAGCAGCTAGAATAGTGATTTACCACATTAACAATATATAGAGTGTATTTCTGATTCATTTAATGTTAGCTTCATTGAAAAAAAACTGTGCTTTTCTTTAAAAAATAAGGAAATTTCTAAGTGACCCCAAACTTTTGAACGGTAGTGTAGGTAAATAAGCTATAGGAAGCCCCAAATCGGCAGGAAAGCTTTAGCTAGGCTACACAGGGTCCATTTAGGCAGGCAGGGTCTAGGCAGGCTATAGGAGGCCCAGATAGGCAAGGTTTAGATGCGCTATAAGGTCCCCATATAGGCAGGCAGGGTTTAGGTAGGCTACAGGGGGCCCCAGATTGGAAGGCAGGCAGTGTTTAGGTAGGGTATAGGGGCCTATGTAGGCATGCAGGGTTTATGTAGTCTACGGAATCCCCATACAGCAGGCAGGCATGGTTTAGGTTACTATAGGGGCCCCATGCAAACAGGTAGGGTTTAGGTAGAGTTTAGGGCCCCACTCATATAGGCAGACAGGGTTTAGGTAGCAATAGGGCCCCATATAGGCAGGCAGGGTTTAGGTAGAGTATAGGGCTCCATATAGGCAGGCAGGCAGGATTTAACTAGCTATAGGGCCACATATATGCAAGCAGGTGGGGTTTAGGTAGAGTAAAGGTCCCCACATAGGCAGACAGAGTTTAGGTTGCTATAGGGCTCCATATAGGTAGGCAGACAGGGTTTAGGGCAGGCTATAGGGGCCATATAGGTTGAAAGCAGGGTTTAAGGTAGGCTATAGGGCCCCATATAGGTAAGCAGGTAGGGTCTAGGTTAAGCTATAGGGGCCATATAGGTAGGCAGGCAGGGTCTAGGGTAGACTATAGGGGCCATATAGGTAGGCAGGCAGAGTCTAAGTAGCTATAGGGGCCATATATAGTCAGGCAGGCAGGGTCTAGGTAGCTATAGGGACCATATATAGTCAGGCACGTAGGGTCTAGGTAGCTATAGGCGCCATATATAGTCAGGCAGGCAAGGTCTAGGTAGCTATATGGGCCATATAGTGTCTGGCAGGCTGGGTCTAGGTAGCTAGAGGGGTCATATTTGTAGGCAGGCAGGGTCTATGTAGCTGTAGGGGCCATATATAGTCAGGCCGGCAGGGTCTAGGTGGTCTATTGGCCCCATATAGTCAGGCAGGCAAGGTCTAGGTAGCTATAAGGACCATATATAGTCAGGCAGACAGGGTCTAGATAGCTATAGGGGTCATATATGTAGACAAGCAGGGTCTATGTAGCTGTAGGGGCCATATATATAGCCAGGCCGGCAGGGTCTAGGTGGGCTATAGGCCCCATATAGTCAGACAGGTAAGGTCTAGGTAGCTATACGGGTCATATATAGTCAGACAGATGGGGTCTAGTTAGCTATAGTGGCCATATATAGTCAGGCAGCAGGGTCTAGGTAGCTATAGGGACCATATATAGTCAGGCAGGGCTTAGTCAGGCTAGATTAATGGTACAAATCTAAGAAATCTCTTACCTGTGCCACGATCCCTCAATGTGACCAGCTCAGCTCCCAGCACGTCTGTGCTCGGCATGGGCGCCGCGATGATCTGACCTCATTGCGCTGCCCACGTCAGGACTTTGGGCCAGTGCCTGCTAGGCTTAAGGCCTAGCAGGCAGATCAACAAAGCGCCTCGCCGGTGGCGCTCACTCTGCTGACACCGGGCAGTCCTGCCGTTGAACGTTCAGGCCAGATGGCCCGGGCATTCAGAGGCAGAATGTGCCAGGCCCCGCAGCTTCGCCCCGCCAGCAGTGAACTGTTATGTTCATTGTCGGCGGGCGCAGTAGAGAGACTACCTGGGGAGCAGAAGAATTAGCAGCATCCCCGGGGCCCCTAAGACTTGGGCCACGTGGCAGCTGCTACGTCTGCTACCCTGCAGTTACGCCTCTGCCTCAATGTTAATATTTAGTAAAAACTAGGAAAGATTCAAGGTTCAAAATGACAACTCTGTTTCTGCATCGTTAATGATTGATATATTTTTCAAATCTCCATGGCTGGGTGGGACACACCTCTGGAGGCACACAGTTTTTGTTCATGTTTGTATCTGTTTTCCTTTCTCCAATCAACCAATGGTTTGTATACTTCTTTTTCATCTATTGACACACCTGAACCATTGGTATATATTTATTATGTATTTTATGATGATAAAAGGCTAATAAAAAGGAGCTGTTAAAAATCATATTTAACATATACTAATACATATTATTTGGTATTGTCTGATTATTGGAAGTCTGTAAGAAATTTACAGCTTGATTTGCAAAATTGAAAGCTCAAATGCTGTCTGAACGAAGCCCTACAGGAAACAAGAAACTGTATTGTACTGCAAAGTATATGTTTTTTTTTTCTGGCATACAATTGTACTAAAAAAAAAAACAATAATGAACTATATACAAGTTTATACCAGTACATATTCTTTTGACATGTCTGATTAATTGAAGTCTGTGAAAGAAGGCGCAGCCAGATATGCAAAAATGAATGCTCAAATGCAGTGTGAAATTACCCCTACAGGGAACCAAAAACTGTACTGCATAGTTAAAGGAGTTGTCTCACTACAAAGATTAGCTTTGAACATGTAGGGTACCAAGACTTTTTCCAAATCCATGTCAGGAAGTAAAAGAGATTTTAGCTGCTCTGAGTTCACACATAGCTGCCTGTCCTGCTCTCTCCTGTTCTCTCTGCTCTTTTTCTTATATGATAGCAGGGAGTGAAGTCGCCACAGAACAGCACAAAGGACACTGGCAGCTTGAGAACAAAGTGTGTCATCTCAAACAAAGAAGACATTACTTTTCAGTTTTTACTTTGTGCTCTGAAGTTCTTTTCACTATAGATAATATCTCCTGCTCTAATGCCAGTGCAGTTAGAAGAGCTGTGAATACCGAGTGATATGCTAATCAATGCGATAGAACCACCCACAGTCTAACCAGGAAGAGACCAGATGCATGAATCTAAGGGCATGTCCCCACGGCAGGTTTTCCAGACGGTTTTCGGTTTTGAAAGCCGTCTGCAAACTGGCTGACAAACTTTTACATGGACCTCTATGAAAAATCCGTGCAGCAGTCCCCACTGCACAGATTTTCCGCCAGATGTTTTTTTAGACCGCCGGAGGTCCAAAAAAGATTGAACATGTTCATTCAACATGAACATTTCAATGCGAAGGGGGACGGGCTTTTCTCTGTAAACCGCAGAGAAAAGTCGTCCCCCTGTGGCCGTGTACACGGCCCCAAAAAAGAGCAACCGGTATTTGCTCTGTGCTGTGGGGACATGCCCTAAAGCTGCTTTTGGCTCTGTGAAACAGTGTGGTGAGACAACCCCTTTAACAATATAGCATTTAGTATTTTTTAAAAGACACTGTATATAGACCACACAAATCCTTTTTTATTTTACTAAGGACTTAATATTAGTATTAAATATTGTTCAATACAGCAATACAAGTAACAGATCACTATAAGAAATTACAAACTCAGTGAATTATGGTATATAATCAAGTTTTTCTGCCTTTATTTTTTCTTACTACACATGTTTTACTGACAAAAAAATTATATGAAATGTGAAAGCCAGCCTCTGAGCGGCAGGACACTTTAGATCCTGTTAGGCCCCGTTCACACGGCTTATTGCCGACGGATTTGTGCGCCGTATTGAGCGCACAAATCCGCCGTGAATACGGGCGGACGGGGTGGGCCGGAGCGCGGCGGGGGCGCCGCTCCCGGCCCATAGACAATGCATTGTTTACGGCGCGTCCGCGCCGTAAATAATGTGCAGTCACTTTCTCCCCCCGCGGCGGATTTGCCGAGCGGGGAGGAGCGACGGATTCCACTGTTCTCAATGAGAGCAGTGGATTACCGTAATGACTCCGACGGATTGGCGCCGTATTGAAGCGCAAATCCGGCGCGGAATACGGCACGAATCCGTCGGCAAATAAGCCGTGTGAACGGGGCCTTAGACAACGCACCTGTTTCGTAGTTAGAACTGTTTGCCAGCAGTAATGAAACTGTAGGTTCAAATCCTCCTAGGGTAGCACGGAGATTGTATGAAAGATTTACTTAGTACAGCTAATTTCATTGAAAGCTATGTGTGGGTGTCTGAGTGGAGGAAATTACTACGTGAAGTAGAATGAGAACAGGAAATTATGAGAGTGAATATGTCCTGCCTTCAGAGCTCCAGAATATGTTGCTACTGTATAAATAACATACAAGAAAAAGTACATATTACATAGTACATATTACATATGAAAAAGCAAGAGCCACTAGCTCAGCCATCTGTATGCCGCCTAGGATGCTTCCAGACAAACTGAAATAGAGAATTGTAGAGATGGACTTCATAGGACAGTTATTAGGTTTAATGAGGCAATGAAAGCAAATGAGCTTATGGTGCATTGACTTAATAGTGAGAATAGAGTACAAGAGAGTATGGAAACTTTTTTCTTTTTTTGTGACTACTGACAATGAGGCAAATATTTATTTGAACGGTCACAAAGGGCAAAGACTATAGAGTGGAACATGAAACCATAGGATTGTGTGCTAAATTGCATCATTGCTGCCTTTGATTCAGTTGCCAACAACATGGAAAAGAAAAATTAGATACAGACAGATGTTAGTCTAAGGGATCTAGCTTTTCTTTGCATGAAGATGCAGTTAGATACATTATCAAAGTACACACCCACTGATATTTGCAGATTAAACAAAAGATGTTCCTTATCATGTCGACATTCAGAGACTTTAGATACCTGTCACCTGTTTGCTGACGGTTATCTGTTCCAACTTCCTGCATCAATATACACATTTGGGTAGGTTTAAAACACATAATATATCAGTATAGCTGGAATGAGATCAATAGCTATGAGACATCAGACAAAAAATCATTAAAGCAATACAGAACAAGTTTCTTCTAACACCAGAAAATATAGATAGCACTGTTACCTTAGAGCACTGACAAGGGAATCTGCACAGAAATTGCATATTCTCCCTAAGCGTTATTCATTTTACTATGCAATTTTCCTCCTACACTACATAAATTGGCTTCCTATGTAATTGGCTTTAATATCCATGTCCAAGATGAAATTAGATAGTAAGCCCCAATAGGGATGAATATAAGGTTTATCAGTGTAATTACAGCATCATTGCATTGAAAAAAGATTGTTCAAGATTTATTAATAAACCCCACGACAAGATGCTAGCATACAGTGCCACACACACTGAGAAAGGGTCACAGGTCTGAACCCCCTCCCTCCTATGAAGATTTTTTCATAGACTGTTAGTTTTTGGATATGATTTGTATGATGCAAATCAAATCCAAAAAATAATGCGGACACTGACCATCATCACCCTTTTTCCTCCTACAGGCTGTAATGGCTGGCACACTGGGTCCCGAGGGCAAACAGCAGCAGGGCATAGCATGAATCAGCATGAACTAAATGAGGCCATCTCTTGACTCTAGAATGCACATGTCCAACTGTTCAATGTTTCAGTAATTTTTGCACAACTTGCTGAACTCTTACAAGGAGCTTAATTGCAAAAATACACAACAGTTGTACCTAAATCGCCCAATGAATTTAGGGGATCAATTTGAATTTTAATTGGGATTCAAACAGTCCTCCTCATCATGCTGTTCACATTTTGACATCATGAAACAAAGAGAGCACCTTACAATTGATAAACAGTACCTCACCATTGCAAGACTTCAAGCTGGATGCTCCTAGACGGAAGTGGCCACTGAGCTTAGAGTGTCATAGAGTGTCATCAGCAGGTAGCAACAGATATACGAAGAAACTGGAAGAGTCACAGAAAGGTAAAGAAGTGGACATCCTTTGGCTACAAAACACACTAATGACCGCTTCACTGTAAACAATGTCCTGCGGAACCGGATGATGAATGCCACACGACTCCACACATGTTTAAGGGAAGTGTGAGGCACCCAAGTGTTACATCAGACCATTTGTAACTGTCTACATCAGCATGGTCTGCATGCCATACGACCTGATCAAACCACCAGGCACAGACATCATTCTTTTGCATGGCCCAGGAAGCATCTACACTGGACAAGGGACCAGTGATTCTCAGTGCTGTTCAGTGATGAAAGTCAATTCACTCTGAGCAGAAATTATGTTCGCCAATGATGCTGGAGACATTAAGGAGAGTGCTATGCATCAGCCAGGTCAGGTACCAGTCAGGTACCCTTGACAGTCATCTAGCACAGTTACATAGTTAGTATGGTTGAAAAAAGACATATGTCCGTCAAGTATAACCAAGGGTGGGGAAAATGTGGGTGAAGGGACCCAGAGAAGGAGTTTAAACCTAGTTTCTCTACTGATGAATGCTTTGAACCCCATAAGGCAAGAACCAATCTGCTCTAAGGAAGATTTCATTTCTGATCCCAGAGTTACCACCAGATAGGATCTAGAATTTTATATGGTTCCATACGTATTAATATTCTTTAGTTTCAGGTAGTTATCTAAGCCTTTCTTAAAACTCCCAACTGTTCCTGCTGTGAACAGCTCCTCAGGCAGGCTATTACACAGATTTATAGCTCTCATAGTGAACAACGCTTTTTTCCTCTGGAGACTGAATCCTTTTTTCTCCAGCCGAAGGGAATGTCCCCTTGTCTTTTGAGGGATAGTGTTGAGCGATTACGTTGGCCATCGACATCGGTCGATGGTCGATAGTCGACCATCATCGACAAGATAGTCGATAGTCGGTAGTCGATTATGAGCGATGACCATTAAAGTCTATGGGAGAGCAACAACACCTTCATTCTTACACCCAAACAGGGCTGGAGAAGCTGGAATTAAAATCCACAACAGTCAAATGGATACGTGCTACATCTTAGGCAACACACTTAGGTTATAAAAGCTACAGAAAAAAAATCACACACCATTCAATATCCCTGTCTTGTACCACAGCATGACCCTTAAACCTGCATCACCCACAAATTAAAAAGTGCCAGAAGGCAGTATGATTTGAACCATCATTTTACTTGAACTGGACATTGAATATCCCTGTCCTGGAACGCAGCATGAGCCCCAAACCTGCATGACCCCCAGATTAAAAAGTGCCAAAAAAAGGAGTCTTTCAACCACCATTTTAGTTTCACTGGACATTGACTATACCTGTCCTGGGCCACAGCATGAGCCCCAAACCTGCATGAACCCCAGATTAAAAAGTGCCGGAAAAAGGGGTCTATATCAACCACCATTTTAGTTGAACTGGACATTGACTATATCTGTCCTGTACCGCAGAATGACCATTAAACCTGTCTGACCCACAGATTAAAAAGTGCCGGAAAAAGGAGTCTTTCAACCACCATTTTAGTTGAACTGGACATTGACTATACCTGTCCTGGACCGCAGTATGACCATTAAACCTGTCTGACCCCCAAATTAAAAAGTGCCGGGAAAAGGAGTCTTTGAACCATCATTTTAATTGAACTGGACATTAACTATATCTGTCCTGTACCGCAGAATGACCATTAAACCTGTCTGACCCACAGATTAAAAAGTGCCGGAAATAGGAGTCTTTCAACCACCATTTTAGTTTCACTGGACATATACTGTCCCTGTCCTGGTGCGCGCTTGCCCCTCCGTATGAGTGCGGATCAATTGACCTTCACTTTGGAAATACTGTTGGTTAACGCTCCTGTTACACCAGGTGCCCTTTATCTTGTGCATTCTTTTTCTCATTTTACTCAACGTGCTAGAGGAAATTGTCTCTGTTCTTTGTTCTGTCCGTGCTCCATACTCCATGTCCTCTGAATAACCTACATCTGGTCAAGTCTTCCTGTACCTCACTTGTACAATTCAGAGGAATTTTTTTACCAGCTATTTTGTACATGCAAGTGTTTTAGTAGTTTAATTCTAGAAAACACATTAAAATAGGATGGAATCCCACCATGTCTTTGTTTCTCTTTTTTTTAATTGTATTAAATGGGTTGTCTCAATACAGGGATTGATAGCTATGTTAAAGATCTTGCAAAAACAAGTCATTTTGCAATATGTGTCCATTAACAGTGTCCTACCTATTCCTGTTTCTGACAGCACCATCACCCTTGAGCCACTCTTGACAATTTGAAGAACAAATGTCTGTTAGAAACAACATTTTTTTATAATAGGACCTGTAGTATAGCTGCATTTCAAAGCAAAATGCCGTACCGTGAACAAAGGCGTCCGTATACGCCCGAAACGCGTCGGTGCTTTATCCCTGTCTGTACCCTCCTATTTGTGCCTTCATATAAGTAAACTTGGCTTAAAGATTATCCATCGCTGGACCCGTTGTTTTCCTTTTGGATTTTGTCACATTATCTGTGGAAAGCCGGATGCGTTTGTCTGTAATGACTCCTCCAGCTGTGCTGAAGGTCCGCTCAGATATGACGCTGGCTGCTGGCAGGACAACACCTCTATGGCGTGGCGAACCAGCTCGGGCCATTCGTCCCAAATTTGGATACCAAAGAAGTCTATTGGGTCCGGAACACAATACAAAAACATCCAGTGTTGAGACGTAGATAGTCGTGCACCATGATCTTAAGCTGATCTCTTGTGTGTGGATGTGTCCCTGCATTGCATGCGTTGGTGAGGTTTGGAGTAAAAACAACAAGATTGCAAGAGTCACCCATTAGGCTTCTGCCTACCTATGCCATGCTGCTTGCGCTACGGCTACTTGGCACTCTACTCGCTGTCACGCGCCTGAAATTGTACCACCGGTGACATTTGGGGGTAACGTGGCAGCAGACGAAAGCATACTCAACAGATGTGCTCCAGTTGAATCAAATCACAAGGTACCCCTCCATTCTACATTTTACTCTCTATTTGGTGGTGAAGGAAAGTGCTGAGTTTTGTTTTGTACCGGGATCCCAGGAGGGTGGCCACCCAGAAACATGTTGTTCATTTTGATGGCCTTAATGCTGGAGATCATGGATGGAGGAATGAGCATCCAAGCACTCATGTGAGAGATGGAGCCTTGATTCCCAAGCCTCTGGTCGAGGGGGCACCTTAGCAAAACCTGATCTTCCTCTATCTTCCTCCTTCGCCTCAAATATCCGCGCCAACCTCTTTTCAAGGCAGGGACGTCGGTAACGTCGGTGTCTAGGAATACCTCCTCCATCCTCCTCCGCTGCCTCCGCACAGATTCAACATCAGCCTGACTTGCCTGAGATGATGCACCCTGAGAGCTGATCGCCACCCTTGCACTAGCTCTGGACCCTCGAACCAACGCCTAATGAAGACCGATGAATTGTTGAAACTGTCGGGCCTGTGGATTTGACGGAGAGAAGGCTCCGTGTCCGCATCTGTGTCCGTCTCCTTCATGCCGTGCGCTGCGGGACCTGTGTGTTTCAGAGTGTCTTCCGAACGATCGTTCCAGAACTAAGATCACCACCAAGCTCATCTGACAAGGGCATTGTCCTCACTGACCATTTGGTGCTTCTCAAACTTATGGCAAGGATGGGTTCAGAGCTCTTTCACCTGCCTCCACTCGTCTGTTTGGCTCAATAACCGCCGAGGTCCGCACCGCTGCTTGTCAGGCCATGTGGTCACATGGTACTAGGCGTATGGCATTGCGCTGGCTGCCACATTCCTGGAGCATGTGGAGGATGGAATTCCATCGTGTTGCCACGTCACAATGAGACGGTGACGGGGAGTCCGAGCTGACAGCTGCAACGCAGCCAGGCGGGACGAAGCATTGTGTGAAACGGTGGAAGTGCGAACTTAGCACTTCGATCCTTCCCTCAGCAGCCAGACCAGACCGGTTAGCTCTTAGAAATTTCACTGGAAACGACAAGATTTCATGACATGTGCCTAAGCAAGGGATGTGGCACCAGCCTACCGATCTTAAGCGCGGCCAGCAGATTTTCCGCCCGTTATCGCACACCACCTTGCCTGGCACAAGTTCTTGCACCCAGCCGAAGCGCTCGGTCTCTCGTTTGCTGAGAGCCTCCCACGTAGCTCCTGACGCATGAGTGTGGACGGTCTCCCAAGACAGATTAATTTCAACATGGCCTGGTTTCTATGTGCACGTGATGCCACCAGAGGACCTTGGGGGAAAGAACCCTGCACCATCCCTGGTTTTGAAGAGCGTGCGCCGAGCCTGAGAGCCACCGTCACCCCCAGAGACATCCACCCAGCTCACCCAGTGAGCTGTCAGAGAGATATAGCAGCTTTGGCCGTGCTTACTAGTCCATGTGTCGGTGGTCAGATGGACTTTTCCCGACACAGATGTAGACAACGCGCTTGAAATTTTAGATAACACGTGGCTGGCCAGGGCAGGACGGCTTTTCTGGCAAAGAAATGCCTGCTCGCATCTGGTATTGGGGCAGGCAAGGGCCATGACGTGCGGGAAACCCCTCTGTGTCCACCAGACGGAAAGGCAACATTTCCAAGGCCAAAAGCCTGGCAATGCCGACATTCAGGCTTTTGGCCTTGGATGGTTTGGGTTAAAGTGTTTCTTCTGCTCCCAAACCTGGAAGACAGAAGGCTGGCTGCTAGACTGGCCGCTGTACGGCGTGCAGGTCGTCAAACTGGCGGGAGAAGGGGTAGGATGGGTCTCTGGTGTGCTGGTGGTACTCGGGCGACGGTGGAGGCTGAAGCGGAGGCTGATCCCTGATCATGACTCTGAGAGACATGGGCAGCTGAGGAACGCTTGGTGGTGGCGGAGGAGGAGGCGGAGACAGAGGTGTGACAGTGGTTGGAGGCCCGGCGTCGGTCTGGCCTTTTTTGGCCAAGTGTTGCCTCCATTTCAACTCATGCATTCGCTGCATGTGACTAGACATGTTGGTGGTGGTTAACCACCTAAGGTTCTTGCCTCTACTTATGCGTTTACGGCAAAGGCGGCATATGACATCGCTGGGTGAATCAAAAGGTTTGGTCAAAGAAGGCCCAGGCTTGAGAGGTCCTGGACCTTTTTGACGGCGATAAGCGAGGAGCGGGTTTGCGCTGACCGTGGCTGGCGGAATCATATCAGCGACTTCTGCGACCGCCCTCTCCCTTTTTGAGGCGGAACCCGTACTGACACTACCCCATCGTCTTCCTCCTCGTCCAGTGATGAAGCGCTCGCAAGCAAATTCTGCTGAAAAGACCACGTTGGATCCGCAATGTCGTCATCATCATCATCAACACAGGTGACTTCGTCGTCCTGACATTCTGCATCCAGGAGCTGCGGGCTACAAGCAAGAGGGACTGCAAGGCGTTGCCGACCGCCCAGCTTCCTTCTCCTCCTCTGATGGCATCAGTAACTGGGCGTCAGAGCAGAGAAAATCATCCTCTTTGGCCTCTTGATCTTTTGACATGCCTTCTGACCCCAACCGCATTTTGTCATCAAAAGAGTCTCAGAAAATGATTATCCACAGGTGTGTCTCAAGTTGAACATTTGGGCTGCTTCATGTTGGACGATGCTGATGATGCTGAGACGACATTTGTGCCGTGACTGGGGACGAGGAGGTAAGCACTGCTGGATGCAGGTTTGCATTAACCACGAAGGAAAATTGGCGACGCGGTTCGTTCTGAGAATTCACAGGCCCTGACCCACGATGACAGGCAGCCCTGACGGTCCCTGCAAACTGACGATCCCGCTGGCAATGCGTTGGTGCAAGCACTGGAAGGGCACCCCTTCACCCTACCGCTACGCCGATGTCCTACCGCCCTCTTTGCCTCGCTTACCACCTGAATTTCGCTTCCCTGTTCAGAATATATAAAATTTGAGAAGGTATGGAAAGTTTTTTTTGGAAAGTCTCTTTTAAAAGACGCAAATCACAGCTATTCTCACATCCCTCCAATCAAAACAAAAGTGCTGTATTCACATTTAACTGCAAAGTGATCTATCAACAAAGCTGGCCTGCGCCAAAGTGAAAAAACAAACACTATCTGAAAATGATTCGGAAATAAAAGGTATGTTTTGGCACTTCAATTCACCTGTGTGACTACAAAAATCTGTATTCACATTTAAGTGCAAGGTGCCTCAGAACAAAGCTTGTAGTGGCGCCCAAGTGAAAAAAACACGTATCTGGAATGTATTCGAATAATAAAAATGTATTGTGTGGCACCTATCTAATTCACCTGTTGACTACAAAATAGCTGTATTCACATTTAGAGATGCAAGTGGCCTCAATGAAACAAAGCTGTTATGCGCCAAAGTGAAAATACGTATCGGTAATTTTTCGAAGATACAAGTAAAGTTTTTGGACCTGTCATTTCACCTGTGGTAACTACTCAATTGCTGATTCCAAATTTAACTGTAGTGGCTCTATCAACAAATTCTGACAGGGCAAAATGCAAAAAACTCGTATCTGTAATGTATTCGGATAATAAACAGGAATTTTTTGTCACCTATTAATTCACCTGTGGTGACTACAAAATGCTGATTCAAATTTAACTGCAAAGTAGATTCTATCAACAAGCTGGCCCTGCGCCACAGTGAAAAAAACACGTAATCAGAAAATGTATTCCGGAAATAATAAAGTTTTTTTGGCACCTTCAATTCCACCTGTGGTGACTACAAAATTGCTGTATTCCCTATTTAAGTGCAAAGTACCTCAATGAACAAAGCTGATGCACCCAAAGTGAAAAAATAGGTATCTCATAATGTATTCGATATTAAAAGTATTTTTTTGGCACCTATTCAATGCACCTGTGGTGTCACAAAGATTGCTGTATTCACACTTTAAATGCAAGGTGCCTCAATGAACAAAGCATTAGTGCGCAAAAGTGAAAAAAACACGTATCTGTATTGTATTCGGATAAGAAAAGTATTTTGGCACCTATCAACCTGTGGCAACTACAAAATTGCTGGATTCTCATTTAACTGCAAGGTGGCTATATCAACAATGCTGGACTGGGCAAAATTGAAAAGAACACCTATCTGAAATGTTAACTGATAATAAAAGTGGAGTTTTGCACCTAACAAAGAGACCTGCAGTACTAAAAAAGATGTGTATCCCAATATAAGTTCAGGCTGCCCAATATCCATGAATATTTCAATAGAAAACTGTTAATAATAAAGCTATTGCAGTGTCAATGTCTACAACTAAGTCTTGGTGAACTTATCCAGTATTCTTTATAGAGCTTGTCTGTGTTCGCCCTCGGGGGCCCCCCCCTCCGCTCCCCCCGTGACTTTACAGCGGTAGATGCTACTTTAAAATCCTCTACCTAACTACATAAAATCTTCCAATCTCTGATCTAACTAAGTTGTAAGATCACAGCTAACAGTAGAGCTTTCTCTGTGAAGAAATAGAATAATTTCGCTGAGCTGTTTGGCCACAGGCAGAGCGCACGTCCTACTGCTATGAGACGCTGACAGACACTGATCATGAACAGGAAGGGCTGTTCTATGTAAAACGAGGTGATGTGATTTTTCCAGCCAATCGCAGCCATACACATCCCAGTCATGACGTCGCACACACATCTTACCCTGCTCTATTCTGTAAGCTGATTTGCTGGCCGCCAAAATGACAGGAAGCGCCGAAAATAGCGCGATATTAATAGATGATGCACAGATTTTAACCTAAATTAACGCATGATCTGAAAATTTCGATCAACATAAAAACTGTGCCGATTTCAACTTTGTCGATAACAATCGCTCAACACTAATGGAAACGAAATGCTCCTGGGTATACACTATGGGTATCCTCAATGGACACTGAACCATGCTGACAAGAGGCTTGCTACTGTACCTAGAAATCATCTTTTAATAAATCATAATAAGGGTCATAAGAACTATGAGAGCCACAAAACTCAGAATAAATTATTTTTTTCTACTATGTATAGTCCTCAGTTTAATGACATAACTTCAATTGTAAAGAAACATCTTCCACTTCTTATGTGTCAAGATTCCATCAGAGATGTAGTATCACCAAATAATATACAGTTTGTCCCCAAGAGAGGTAGGACATTGAGCTCTATACTATCACCTAGTTTATTTTTATCAGATAATAACTTTCGTAGAGATCATTGGTTATCTACCACTGGTTTCTACAAATTTGGACACAGCCGCTGCACGGCATGCAATTTTTCGGTAATCTCTAAAAAAATGTAATTCCAGCTTTGATAAGAAGGAATATGAGTTTTTTTCATACATAAATTGCAATACAAAATTTGTTATTTACCACATCACATGCAATATTTGTGATCTATAATATGTGGGGTGTACAAGCACATGTTTGAAAATTAGAATCAGACACCATCTCTCTGACATTAGAGCACCACATAGCACTGGCATTTCAATTGTTTCCAAACACTTCATGGATGTACATAACACAGATACAACAGGTTTCTCCTTCCATGGGTGAGAAGTTCAAAAAAAACGGGGGAGGAGACCACCATAGAACGCTAGGAGAAGCTTGAATATGTTCAGACTAGCACATGCTCCCCCACGGCTTAAATAAAAGACATGGACCTATGTACCAATATGAATGTGTTGCAATATTTATTGTTATGTATATTTTCATCTTTTGTCTGTATATATATTATTGACAGTTTCATAGTATCTATTTTAATTGTTTTCATATGTTTATTTTAATGGATATAATGTTTTCACAGTTGTTGTTTTGCTGGCACATTAAGAGTTAAAACTGTGTTAGTACTAACACACAGGTGATTTTCTGATTAGGTGGCTTATAAAACTGCTTTGCCATTCAGTATCTGTATGCTATGATTAAGGAAGGTTTCACTTCCAAATTACGTTAGCGTGTTACTATGCTTTTTCTGTCATTTTCATTTTCATCATGGAAAGATTTTTAATTATTTATAAATAAAGTTTTGAAAAAGTTTTACTCCGATTACCCTGGATTGTTGCTGGAAAAAACTTCTTTGGCTTATTGGTTACCATGGGCTTGTTATAGAAGCTCTTTAACAAAAGATTTTAAACTCCATTTAAAATCACATTAAACATCAGCCTTAAATGACAAAGGAAAAAAATAGTTTTGAAAAACCTGAGATTTCCATTGACACAGAATTATTTGCACATTTCCATTGCTAAAGCCTTTAAAAGTTTTGTAATTTATTTATTGAAAGATTACAGGGTTCATAGTGTTATGAAGTAAAGCATGAGAATTATATGATTAAGGTCTCATGGAAATATTACATGTCCAAGTACAAACTCTAACGAGTTCTATTAACAGTAAATCACATAAATTACAAAGCATTCATCTTTAAAATTAAAAAAATAACAGCAAACATAAGATGTGGTTGCATTGTTACATTTGATATATAAAAGAGTCTGCCTCAAATATGAATAAAAGTAATTTTAATGGTCCATCTTTCTTTTTTAAATTGAATAGTGTAGTACAAATAAAAGCAAAGCCAATTACAGATTTATTTTTGTAAGTAATTATAGCAATGATTTTTTAATTAAACTTGGCCTTGTGCTGGTGAGTATCTAGAGGCATCTGTATTATTATCATTAAAAACTACAATATTCAAAAAACAGACATAAAAAGACCACTACTAAAACTTATGTGTGAATGAATCTACTAATTTAGATAATGGAAACTGAGGGTCATTTGCCTGCCTATAGTCTTCATCTTGTACAACATTCTAATTGAATGCATAAAGGATTATTCAAAGTTAACTCACTATAATGTTACATACAGGAGAAACAAGGCTTAGTTTTCATTTGACACCTGCCGCAGTGATATTTATTGTTGCCCTGTTTCAAGTAGGGAAAGGCAATCTGTCACCAAATGTATAGGTTTTTTTCTGCCGGCAGCATAAAGTAGTAACACTTATTGAAACAACATGTCTGTTATCTGTGAATATACAGCAGTGTTGTTAAACTTAACCCCTCAAAAACAATTCACTGTCTTTTGACAATGGATGGCGTGTGTTTTCTGTCTGCAGCAACGCCAAAATTTGTCACTGCTTACAGTGGGGGTTTTCAGCTCCAAGCACCAAAGCTGTACTAGAAATGGTCATAAGTGGTCATGTGACATATTGCAGGCAGTTATATATGACATCATATGTTGACACACAGACACACCCCCTGAGGAAGCATTGGTGAAACGTACATTGGGACGTCAGATGCAGGCAATGTGGAGTCCTCCCCTATGGGTAAGATGATTTGATGCTATACTTTATCTATACATTATCCCAGTTCCTTTTGCATAGTCTTATATGATATGTTATATGCTCTGATACTTGAGATGTACCAGATAGGGATTGGGATAACCGATGATCTGAGGTTACCTCCACCTTGTCTCTCCACCTGTTATGTGTTGGTTCATCGTCCAGGTTAAACAAATGTAGTTTTTGTTTTTCTTTACTTGTGTTGTTTTGTTTATATGATATGAATTCAATAAACTAATTCTTCTTTTTTGGTATTAAGTCCTCATTTTTATGGTGTATGTGAGTTATTGGGTATGAAACATAAATGATGTGAAAAATAATAAAAATGCAGAAAAATGCATTTTTAATATTCAAACATGGGAAAAAAATGACACAGTAATTTGTATGTATCCTCAAACTAAGCCCCAAAAACATGGCATAAGATAAGGCTTTATATGGCTATGTCATGGAAAAAATAAAAAGGTTATTACTGTTGAAATGCAGAGAGGCAAAAACTGAAAAAATTAACTGGTTATTAAGGGCTTTTCAGGACTGGTGCTTTAGCTTAAATAGTTGTTATGCTTTGCAAGTACTGTAAGGCAGGAGTCCCAGGTATTACCCCACACTCTCCCACCACTGTGATGTTTTAGGGCAGAACATCCATTAAAATTGGGCTGGCTATGTCGGTCATCCACTTTGACCAGCAAAGATGAGTCCATTGTGTGGCTTCTCCCCACCCACTCAGCTAAACGGACAACTCTCTTATTATAGGCAAACATCATCCAACTTAACTGGGTATTTTACCCTGAAATGCCACCATGTTTCAGGATAAAACCCACAGGGTTGGGGCCAGGAGACCTGCAACTAGTTCATGCTGCCTATCATTCAGGCAGCATGAAATAACCAAAAGGCTCCCTCTAACAAAACTACAACATAATATCAGATATAGTGATAGCAGCATAAAGTTTAGTTTAGTTTTAGTTTAAGGAAGCAGCATAAAGTGTTCAGGTTACCTTCTGCTCAAAACTGACATTTGACTTTAAGTACATATACAGTACTGTGAAAACATTTTTAGCAGATGGGAAAAAATGCTATTAAGAATTGTAGCCCAAAAAAATAGAGAACATACAAAAACAACTAAAATATGTAAATGCAAGATAGCCAAATGTTAACAACAACAGAGCACTCTAACAGACATATGTAACTCACCTTATGCAAGGATTAAAATATTATTATGAGTAGAGATGGGCAAATCGATTCTAACGAAGTGGAATTCAGTTAGAATTTCAGGGCAAAATTTGATTCTGCACAAAGGTGAAGTTCATGGTGATTTGCGGGAACAAATCGTCTTTTTTTTTAAAATGGCCATGAGCACATGGCGTGACATGGGGCAGAGAATTATGGGAGGAAGAAAGGAACACTCTTAATGACATATGCAGACATGAAGCCAATCAGCAGTCAGCGGGCTTCTGTGATGTCACAGCCCTATAAATACGGCAGCAATCTTAAATTCTGCCACTTGTCAGTGTGTCTCCTTGTCAGGAAAACCCCCACCGGCCAACTCGATGGTCGACTGCCTGACTTGGGGTGTATCGAGCCAAAGGCCAGCCAGATACTGTTTCACAGTTAATACCTGTCCACACGGGAACAGGAAGACTCAGGGGGTGCGAGAGGACACCCTACTTGCCCACAACCCTGAACAGCTGGGAGAGATCCGTTTACCCACGCTGGTTAAATGGAGCTCTGCCAGCCCAAATAAACTGCCACCAGCTCCTCGTTTGGTTATAAGACATGTCCGTTACAATCTTACAACAAGGCCAGAAACCAGCCTTCAGGTAGCTATATTTTACAGACCAAGTAATAGGCGGGTGAGTTCAATTATCAAGACAGACTAGCTCAGATTAAAGTTTATAGATTTAATTTGCCTTGGAGGGTGCACTAGACAGACAATATGTACAGAGGGATAATACTATACAGATATTGGTTAGAGGTGCAAATATAAGCATGATTACAAACAAAGGCAGTAAGATGTGTCTAGTTATCTAAGGTTGGCTTGGTGCTAGCCCACATTTGGGGGGGGGCTAATGTGGCCTTGCTTCTGTATGGGAGCTTCTGGAATGCTGATGTCTGGTACCCCCCTTCCTGAAAGCAACAACTGTGCAAGCCTGGACTTCTGCTTATAACAGTAGTGGGACAGCCTACGTAGCAGCCCCTATACTCCCTCTCACACTCCTGGGACTGACTACAAACTCCTCCCTCTCTGGCCTTGCCATTTTTTGACTGAAACATGAAATGGACCGTACCTCAGCAGGGCATTGGGACAGAACTGAGCCAGTGGCACCATCAGAACTGGCTAGATGGGTCTAAGCTACGCCCTGGTATCAGGCATGCCTAACCTATTGGCTTTCTAAGGCCAGCTTTGTGTTTCTGCCCTACCCTGTAACCTAGAAACTCAGGAGTGGCATCTATGCGCATGGGGAGTTTCATATTTTAAAATATGAGACCTGGTTGGACCTGTTATGAATGGCTCTCCCATAAATCTTTATGAAATATTGAGGCCGCTGGGTCTGGCCTGGGTTTATTCAAGTATTTGTTCTCCAGGTCCTGAAACAGCGTTTTTTATTTGATTTCAATCTGTTCCCAAGATTTATTTTACCCTGTTTGTGGGGTAATTTGAGTCAAATACAGGGTGTGTATTTTTGCCCCATACACGCCTGAATTCCATCTGGTTCATTCTGTAGGGTATTTTATACCCAAGGGTCAATTTATCCTCTTGTATTTTGGGTAATTTGAGTCAAATACAGGGTGTGTATTTCTGCCCCATATACGCCTGAAATCCATCAACTTCAGTCTGTGGCCAAGAATTAATTTATCCACTTTTTGAGGGAATTCTGTGTCATCCTGTGTTTGTGTATTTCTGCATACATACATCCGAAATCCAGCCAGTTCAGTCTGTTGGGATATTGCTATCTGTGGCAAACAGTTAATTTTTTCACTTATTGAGGTGATTCTGTTAAACGCTGATAAAAAAAAGAGTGGAGAGGGTGTCATCAGTAATTTTGCATTGACGTCACTAATCATTTTGCCCTTTTTTTGATCCTTCAGTGTCCGCTTTCAATTGGTCAATAATCCGTCATTGCTAAAGCCAAAAAGAAACAGGAGTTGATACCAAAAATAATAAGCAAATGGAATATTTGCATGTCTTCTATGTTTTGTATCCACTCCTGCTTTTGGCTACCTAATCATCAGACAATCCTAATGCAAACAAAAGACCATGTCATTCTGGCCTTATGAATTCTCCAAAGACACAATCTGTTGTGTTCGTCCTTTTCATTCCTTCTGACAGATTAAAAGAAGGGAAAACCAAACATAGTGGCAATGTCATAAAGTGGTGGAGGGTGGTCAAATGAGAGAGTGGTCAGTTGGCAGCTGCATGAGTAGCCCACACAGTGGCAAGTGACAGATTGTGGAGGTGGCAGCAGCATGATTAGGCCACAGTTTGGCACAATTACACAGTATGGAGGTGGTGGCAGCAGCAGCAGCATCAGGCCGGAGAGTGGCACAATGTCATACTTTTGAGGCGGCGGCAGCAGCTCGGGGACACAATGAGGAGTTTTCAGCAACATCAAGACAGAGACAGTGACATGGTGACATAGCCTGGAGGTGACAGCAGCATAATCAGCAAGAGAAGACTTGAGTGGTGAGGTGGCAGCAGCATCAGAAGGTCACATAATGGCCCAGTGAAGAGTGGGGAGGTGGGTGGCAATACCAGTCCCTGATAAAGATGGTGGGTGGTAGAAGGAGCAGCTGGCAGCAGATGTGTGGCATCAGGCGGGTGGTAGTATCAGAATAGTAGCTGAAGCAGTTAGCTAGAAGATTCCAGGGTTCAGGCTCTGCTCCAGGTGCTGCTGCTGGTGGGTACCTAAATCTCTAGGGGGGGGTGAAGAAAGCTGCTCATCAAAAACTCCAGACTCAGGTTGCTGATGATGGAGCTGGTACCGCTCCTAGCCCCCCATCCTCCCACTGCAGCCGTGATAGTGGTATGTGAGCACTGAGGAACCCCCCGGTCAGACCTGCAGGAGGATGGACGATGGCACAAATAGATTTTTCTATACTACCAATGGCTGCAATCTCTTACAAGTCCGCTACCTTGAGATAACCTTTGACTCCAATCTGGCCTTTCAAACCACTTATCCAAACCCTTACCCTTGTCTCCACCTGAAAAATATCTCCCAAATCCGCTCATTCCTTCACTTTGAAAGCACAAAATTTCTTGTTCATGCCCTCACCATCTCACACCTAGACTATTGCAACATCCTTCTCTGTGGCCTCCCACCTAGCACTCTCACTCCCCTTCAATCCATCCTTAACTCTGCTACCCGTCTGATTCACCTCTCTCCCCATTACTCCTCTGCCTCTCCCCTATGCCAATCCCTTCACTGGCTGCCCATTGCCCACACCGGACTCATGTGGCCGTGAGATGCAGTCACCACGTCTCCAGTCCGCTGAACAGACAGATTTTGCAGCATCTATTCCAGAACATGAAGCAGTGGAATCACGTTGTTCATCCCGTAGTCCTGGCGATTGACAAATTACGTGGCCTCCTTAAAGAGCCTGAGCAAATGGCAGGTGTCACGCATGAGCTGCCACTGGTTGACATAAAAATTACACAGTGGAGTATCCCTGTCCGCTTGGATCATCAAGAAATCATTAATGGCCTTTCTCTGTTCATAGATTTCTCTCTGTTTTTACGCTTTTCATAGATTTCTCTGTTCTGTTCAGCTCAAGGATGGTGTGCTTGGTGGTGTAGGAATGGATAAAGTGCTTGCAAAGTTTTCTGGACAGGTCTCTGAACAGTGCAGAGTCCACCACTTGAAAAGGGAGGGAATGCAGTACCACCGAGTTGGACAGGAGCATGGTCAGCTTCTAGACCTTGAAATGGCTAAACGCATACTGCTGTCTCTTGGCAATCGTCTTGGGGAACGACTGCTGGCACCATGAGTGGCGAGGAGCAGGAGCATCTGGACCGGTAGATGATAGGAAAGACAGACAACTCCCTTCGGCAGTGCCTGAAATGGGAGGCGGCCACTGGGTGATTCTACTGCGGCAGGATGGACCACCACATATGAGATACATTTCTCCCAGGCCACTGTATGGTGATGCTGCATATGTTGACGCAGGGCTGTGGTGCCAACCTTAGGTCCCTGGCCACGCTTTACTTTCTGCCCACAGATTCTACATATAGCCATGTCCGCCTCCTACGTTGTCTTGGAAAAAAACTGCCACACCGCCAAGTAGGTGCTTTTACCACCAATGCTCCGCACTGACTGACTGTTACCACTGCTGCCGTAGTGAACCCCTGCGCCGATACTTTCTGGGACCTGCAAAGCCAGTGGTCTACATCGTGGCCGTTTGGCTCCTGACCTTGCACTACTGCCACCCTGCTGACTCCCGGCCACACTACTGACTTGCTGACTGTGCCACTGTCTGACGCACAAGCTGTTGCTGTCTTCTCCTAATGATAATGATGATGAAGCCCTTGCTTATAGGGGTGGGACAATGGGTAGTCGAAGGTAGGAGCCCGCTTAGGGTGCCACTTCATCCCAGGCAGAAAGGGGGCGCAAGGAGGCATGGAGTGGGCTGAATTTTCCATTTGGGAGGCACTTTATGCCTTGTTTAACTAGGGCACCAGAATACCTTGTCCCAGCCTTGCTTGCTTCACCCGGCTCCCAAGTGTGTTTTGTACTGTCACCACTGCCCTCCTCAATGGTCTCGCTGTACAGAGCCTGACTGCTCGCAACATACCCCCCCAAGCCACTCTCCTTGCCCGTTTCTGCAAGAAGCAGTGGATGTCTTCCCCACCTCTTTGCTGCCCACTGTCTTCAAATAGTTTGTCCTCTGGCGGTACCGGAAGTCAGTGGAGTAGGACGCAGACTGAAGGAGCTCCCGCACTGACCCGCTGAAAAGCGCAGACCCCGGCCGGAATCAGCACCCTCAATGGGTAAAAGGAGGTACCAGCAGCAGGTGAAGAGCTCGGGCACACTCCAGACGCCCCTCGCAGCGCCGACGCCGCTGGACGCCTTCCTTCTCCGCGGCCCGCCACGTGGGATGCGCTCGGGGCCTTCGGCGCCATCATTACTTACCCCCCGCAAGCCTAAGGAGAGGAGTTCCGGCATCCGGGCAACAGGAGAGGACGGAGAAACACCGGCTCGCCCTGTTACTAGAGCCCACAGAGCTGCCCAGGAGCACGCAGGCGCCCCTGCAGCCCCAGGAGACGACACAGCGCCGGAGCAGGTACGGGCTACAGCGGGCCCCCCCACCCCCTCCCTGCCTCAGCCACTGTACAGCAGCACGGCTGCTAAGCCGCCTGTGCAGACCCAGGAGGAACATCTAAACCCGCACTTCGCTGACAGTGTGTCACAGGGCTTGCTCCATGCCGGAGGAGAGCCCCTGGACTTGGGGTCTACCCCTCACTCCCCCACTAGAGACTCTGATAGCATGGCCCCATCGTGGCTAGGGTCACCTATTTGCTCTTCTGCCCCTCATAGTTCGCATGAGGCAAGCAGCCATCAAGGGGGTGCAGCTGCACAGCACTTCCCTACTAAGAAGGACTGGAGTAGCTTGATCACAGAGGTCAATCAGGCCTGCAGTGAAGAGATCTCAAGTATTAGACAGGACATTAAACAAATCGCTTCCAGAATAGAGATGCTTGAAGAAGACCACGATAATACCCGAAAATACGTCGAGCAGATGCATCCTGCACTGTTAGAGCAAATTTCTATGGTTAACGGCATGGCCCGCCACTTGGAAGACCTCGATAATCGGGGCCGCAGATGCACTAGGCGAAATAGAGGCCTCCCGGAGGCTCAGCGAGAGGAGGATGAGCATTCTGTCCTGGACGCCATGTTCCAACACAGGATGGAAAGCTCCCCATCCCCGTCCTATAAGCTGGATAGGGCCCACAGAGCGCTTAGGCCTAAGTCCGCTACATCGCTCCCAAGGGACATTATATGCTGCTTCCATGATTACACAGAAAAAGAGGCGATCATGGAGAAAGCTAGGAAGCTGCGCCATATTCAATTCCAGGGTTCAAGCATCCAGGTATTTCAGGACTTATCCTGGCACACTCTTCAAAAGTGCCGTCACCTCAAACCGCTCCTCACCACCCTCAAGGAAAGACATATCCCTTACAGATGGCTTTTTCCCTTTGCACTGAATGCGCGCTCTGAAGGGCGCTCAGCTACTCTTAAGACACTGCAAGATCTTCCTAACTTCTGCAAAGCGTTGCAGATCCCAATCCCAGATATAGAGAACTGGGAGCTGCCTGCTTTACCGCCACCCCCGCCGCCGGTGTGGCAAGCTGTCTCATCTGCTAAAGGATGGGATTGGTCCCACGGCTGGGCCTGATTTTAGTATTGGCAAGGCTGGGTTCATCACTCGCTACCTCTGAATATGATAGCGGTTAAGCGGGAGCTGTTCTTTCACTGAGATCTTTTGTGGTTTTCTTTATATTGCACCTCTTTGGTGTTGATTAGTTACTTGTGTGGCCTCTCCAGTTTGCACCTCGAACAGGTGTGTGACTGCTAGGCTGGTACTGGGGGGGGTGACCCTTATGGTTGACCACCTTGAGGGTTCCCTCAGGCCCCTCTTTTCTGGGCCAACCCCGGAGCCTCACAAACCAGAGACGCCACTCAAACTAGGGGAGTTTTTTGTTTACCCCCCCCATTTATTCCTTCTCTGGGCTGCTTAGCTCTCTGGTTTTCTAGTTTGCCAGCTGTTTTGCTGGTTTGAGCTCTTGTTTACATCTGTGGTGTCTGTGTCACCCCCTGAGCCTGTGTCCTCCTCCCTAGTGTTTTCCTCCCTTACCCCCCCCCCTCCCACCTCACACCAACTCAGCTTCCTCCAACAGCTCCAAGGGTACCGGGTGTATTTACACACTTACCACACTGAGCAACAGGTTGCCCCCGATAGGCAGGCGCTATGGTTCGGTGCATGACGCTGAATGTTAAGGGGCTGAACTCTGATGTCAAGAGGCGTTTAGCACTTCAGGAATGTAAAAATTTAAAGGCAGATATTGTCTTCCTACAGGAGACTCATTTCAACTCCAAGGGATCCTTTAATTTTGCAAAGCGATATTACCCGCCGGCTTTCTCAGCATCTAACGAGCAAAAGAAGGCTGGAGTGGCCATTTTGATAGCCAACTCCTGCCCCCTGCAGATCATGTCATCTCAAGTTGACCCGGCGGGCAGATATGTCATCCTGCAAACTACCCTTTATGGCAAGCCTGTTGTGCTATGCAATGTATATGTCCCTAACACTTCACAGGTGTCCTTCCTGAATAGAGTCCTTCGCAAACTTTCTAAGCTTCCCCCCTCTGCCCTCCTACTGGGAGGTGACTTTAATCTAAACTTCTCAGACACCATGGATAGGACTTCCCTCTAAGGAAATCCCCCAACTCTGTGCAGATTGTCTAGGGCCTTCCAGAAAGTAATTAGGGCACACTCCCTTTTTGACCTGTGGAGAATAGGACATCCCAAGGACAGGGAATTCACCTTCTACTCTAACCCCCATAAATCCCATTCCAGACTGGATTATTTCTTTGGCAATATCCTAACTCTCCGGCTGTTGAAAGACTCTAATATTGAGCCAATCACATGGTCGGACCATGCCCCGGTCATGGTCGAACTTGACTACCAGGAATCCCCTTGGTGCTCGTGTCACTGGAGATTAAACGAGTCGTTGATCAAAAACCAGATACATAGACAAAAATTACAGGAGACGCTGACCTCCTACTTTGAGCTTAACACAGGCACGGTATCCTCCTTCTCCTCCCTTTGGGAGGCTCATAAAGCCGTATTCCGGGGCCACTGCATTGCGCTAGGCTCTAGACTTAAAAAGGACAGCAGAGAGAAAACCCTGGCTCTCCGCACCCTCCTGAAGGATCTCGAGAGAAGAATGACCGTGCGCCCCAGTATAGCGACCCTGAGACGTATAGTGGCAACCCGGCAGGACCTAAAGGATATAGCCACCCGTAGGGTTGAAAAGCTTTTAGTGTATTCGAAGCAGCGATTCTATAACTTTGGCAACAAGGCCCATACGATCTTAGCCAAGCAGCTGAAAGAAAGGTTTGTAAATTCCACCCCATCTGCGCTTCGCGATCACACAGGGACGTTGCGTTACGACCCGAAAACGATGGCCGATATTTTCTTAGATTACTTCTCTAAATTGTACTCCCTTCCCCCAGAGCTGCCTCAAACTGAGATCCAGAAGAAAATCAAAGACTTGTTGCAAAAGTGCCCCCTCGCCTCCCTCCCATCTGAGGCCCAAGATTTCCTCAACGACCCTATTGAAGCGGAGGAACTCACAGAAGTCCTGAAAAAGCTCCCCTCAGGGAAGGCCCCAGGACCAGACGGTCTTCCATACCTATACTATAAAGTGTACTCTGATACTCTTGCCCCCCACATGCTCTAACTGTTTAACTCCTTTCTGGGGGGCTCCCCTCTTCCAGAATCAATGACCCTCTCCCACATCTCCCTCATTCATAAACCCGGAAAGGACCCGGCGGACAGTGCCAGTTACCGGCCCATAGCACTCCTAAACTCTGATCTAAAAGTTTACACGAAGATCCTGGCCAACAGGCTAAATCACTGGCTCCCTTCCCTCATAAACAAGGACCAGGTGGGGTTTGTCCCATTTCGGCAGGGAGAGGACAATACCAGGCGTACCATCAACCTGATAGACGTAGCTAATTCCCAAAATACGCAAGCACTTATCCTTAGCCTTGACGCAGAAAAGGCCTTTGATAGGCTAAGCTGGCCTTTCATGTTGGAGACCTTGTCTGCCTTTGGTTTTTCGGGCGCCTTCATGATTGCAATCCGAGGTCTCTATACCTCCCCCTCAGACAATAAAAATGCCCTATTGCACTTCTGATAGGTTTCAGATAAAGAACGGAACGAGACAGGGTTGTCCCTTGTCCCCTCTCTTATTTGCTCTGTGCATAGAGCCGCTTTCGGCTGCGATAAGAGCTAACCCGGATATAAGAGGGATCACAGTAAGGGACAAGGAGTTCAAGCTGTCTCTGTTCGCAGACGACATTCTTCTGACCCTCACGTCACCACATCCTAGCCTCCCTTCCCTCCATTCCCTACTAAACACCTTTGGAAAGGTATCAGGTTACAAAGTTAACTCCTCCAAATCAGAAGCCCTCCCCATTAATCTACCTCCTACAGTATCGGATTCCCTTAAAAGCAATTTCACCTATACGTGGAGAGAACAATCACTTAAATATCTGGGAACTCAAATAACTAGTAGATATGAGACCCTATATAAGACTAACTTTCCCCCACTTTTTTAGGGAACTGAAGGACCTGCTTCTGAAGTGGAACTCCCTCCCGATCTCTCTTTTCGGCAGGATTAACTCCGTTAAGATGAATATTCTTCCCAAACTCCTCTATCTGTTTGAGACTCTCCCCGTGGCGGTTCCCCTGGCTGAACTGAGATCGCTGCAAGCGGCAATACTAAATTTTATATGGGCACAGGGGCGCCACAGAGTATCAAAAGAGGTGCTGATGACCAGCAAACAGAGGAGAGGCCTGGCGGTGCCCAACGTGCTGAACTACTACTTGGCCACCCATCTGCGGCGCATACCCGCATGGTCCTCGCTGAGAGCCTACTCTAAATGGGCAGAGATAGAAAAGTTGTGGCTGGCTCCCACGCACCCCAACGCACTCCTGTGGCACTCTCGTCCTCTTCCAGGGATGGGTCCGCTGTTGGGTCCTATCAGCTTTACGCTGCAGATTTTGAAATATTGCCAATCTAAATTCTCACTTGCCTCTAGGGCCTCACCCATGGCCTCCTTTCTATGTACCCCCCTACTGCCGGGGAGCTCAATCGGGACTTTTTGCTCGGCCATGGCTGGGGCATGACTTATTCAGATTCGTGGATATCACGGAAGGCCGTGATAGGAAACTGATCCCTTTCCAAGCTCTACAAGCTAAATATGACCTTACCACTCGATCGAGCTTCCACTATCTTCAAATTAGCCACCTTCTTTTCTCAATCTACGGTACAAATAGACTGTCACCGCCCACTCAATTTGAGATGATATGCAAGGCTGGGGTGTCCACAAAGGGGCTCATATCCACAATATACGCAATCTTGCAGGATCCCTCCCCTGACAAGGAAATAAGGCATAGGTACATGGTGAAGTGGGAATCATATCTTGGCAAAGCACTTCCCTATGCGACCTGGCAGACTATATGGGAGGCTGCGGCGAAGTCCTCCACGTGTATCACCCACAGGGAGAATCTGTACAAAATTTTGATATTTTGGTATCATACCCCGGACGTCCTGCACAAATGAAACCCACAGATTCCAAACTTATGCTGGCGATGTAACCAAGCAGTAGGCACGCTCCCACATATTTTCTGGGATTGCCCGATCCTCTCTCCCTGTTGGGCCCACGTGGGGAACTTCCTTGCTGACCTTTTCGGTGTGCGAATACCTTTAGACCCACTTACCTATCTACTTAATGTTCCGGTGTCGGGCCTGGCTAGGTCCAAGGGGGTCCTAATTAGGCATGTTCTTACCGCTGCAAGATGCTTGATCTCAGGAATGTGGAGGCAGACCTCCCCTCCCTCTATTGCTGAGCTATACCAAAGAGTCAGGGAAGTTCGCCGAATGGAGTATTTATCAGCGACCCTGAATAATAGGTTGGACCTGTTCGATAAAGTATGGTTGACTCGGGATGTGTTCTCCGTAACTTACCCTATGTGAGCAGTTTACCATAGGCTACACCTCCGCGCCCTCCCCTTCCCCCCCACTCTCGTGCTACCCCCTCCTGTGGTGATATCCGCGTCTTGTATAATCGTGATTATTCCTTCCTGATGACCGTGAGCTTGCGAAGTTTACCGAGTTCTGGGTATATTATTGCAGGCTTCCTATATGTCAAGAAGGCCTATTGGATCTTGGTATTAGATACCAGATTTCCAAAAGGCTTGAAATATTAGACAGATCTTTTGTATTTGTATTGAAGGGATTCCGCATTTATTTTGTTATTCATCTTATAGTATATGTAATTTTTATGCCTTATTTCGATTAATGTGAACATTGGTTGAGTGATATATATTTATCAGCATATAAACTAGCTCATGTTAATCTATAGTTCGTCTTACACAGACTTGCATGGTTTTCATATGGTTAAATTTCAGGTGCAATTAGTAATGAGTCTGGGGGTGGGTATATATTAGAAGTTAGTAATACTAGGAATATGTTACGATTAAGGTCTGAGGAACAAGCCTGAAACGCGTAAACTTCTATGCTTCATTGGATGTTTTTAACAATGGTTTTATAGAAATCTAACAATAAAGAGTGAACTTTCGTTACATTTATAATATCCCGTGTGCACGAGTGCTGGATTACTACAAAATCGTATCACAGTTTTGTTCCTCTAACGACCCAGAGAAGTGAAGTGTGAAGCGATTCTAAGAGCAGCGGCTGTCATTTGCCTGTCATACTAAAACATAGCATTGGATCAAAACCAAACCACCGCTCCCTATGCATATTTGAGCATGGTACAATGTTCTACAATACCATACAGGCTCTCCGCAGCCAGGAAATAGGTTTTTTTTACGCAATTCGTTGTGAATAAATTCGGGTCGAAACAATTTTTTTCGGAAAATTCTGCGAATCAGGCGAACCGAATTTTGGAGAAATCCGCTCATCTCTAATTATCAGCATTTATTTTCATTATTATTATTTATGTATTTACAGTATGTTAAAGCGCTATTCATTCTAGAGAACATTCGAGGGGGCAGAGGGAGAATTTCATACATAACATTTAATCAAGGTACAATGTCAACACTAAGGGCCACATGTATGAAAACTGTCTTGGTCTAAATCTCTCTGTTGCCTATAGCAACCAATCAGAGTGCATCTTTTATTTCTTATAGTGCTCTGGAAAAATGAGAGGGGTGCTCTGATTGGTTGCTATGGGCAACAAAGAGAGTTTTAGCCCTAGACAGTTTTCATACATGTGGCCCTAACTGACTAACCACTGGTACAGAGGGAGAGGGGACCCTGCCCACGAAGGCTTATAATCTACAAGAAAGGAGGCTTGAGAAAGAAGGTGGGGGCAGATGAGTTTGGGAGACGAGACAGTGGCAGCAGGGTTATTGTAAATTGTAGGCTATCCTGAAGAGGTGGGTTTTCACTTTGCTTTTGAAAGTAGTGAAGGTGGAGGAGATTCTAACGTGTTGAAGTAATGAGTTATAAGTATGGATGCATGAGAGAAATCTTGGAGACAGTTGTGAGAGGAGTTGACATGGAGAGAGTAGAGCAAGAAGTGCTGTGAGGAGCAGAGATTGCCAGAGGGTAATTATCAAATGATTTAGGCAGAAATGTATGAGCGCAGGTTATAGAGAGTATATAAAGAGTATATAAAACTGATTTAAAATATTAAAAAAATTTACAGAATGTGCCAACTGACAATAAAGTGTATTATATGAAAAATTAATACATGTATGAAACTGGTATATGGAATACAAGAAGTCAAGGCAAAAGAAATACACAAAATAATATTAAATTCTTGACCTAAAGGTAGTTAGTGAAATCAAGTCAGTCATAAACCATACATGGAACAAATGTAAGAAGTGAGCAGGCCACCATAATGCACATTTTGCTTTTGCTTTGTCCAGACGTCAAGGAGAAAAGAGAAATCAAAATTGGTAGGGAGGTCGTTCTGAATTAAGCACAGGTCTTCTGTAGATGTAGGCTTGTTCGAATCCTTCTGTCTTTTCATGTAATAACACAGACTCAATTATGTTGAGATCAGGACTCTTTAAGAGTCTATCACTTTCAGGACTGAAAAGGCAAAGAATAGTAACACCAAATATTGATTTCATTTAGATTCCTTTCTGATCTTTCACTTTTCTTCGCATTTTCTTAATTGATACAATTTACTTTTAACAGTTGTATTTTTAAAAGCATTTACATCTTGCTGAAAAGTTTATATCTTAGGGTATGTTCACATGGCTTATTTTGGTGCGCATTTCACCACGTATTGCGCCACGTATTGCGCGTTATACGCGCCGAAATGCGCTCCGCAATTACAGTAATCCATAGCTGTCATGGAGAGCTATGGATTACACGTCGTCCCACACGCGTACAATACGATCATATTGTACGCGTCATGAACAATGCATGTCAATGGGGCTGGCGCCCGGCCACCCCCGTGCTTTGGAAAGATGCGCTTCCAAAGCATCCGGCGTATTATACGCGCTGCGATACACCGTGTGAACTTAACCTTACTGACAAAATGTAACCCGTTAGAGTTTTGTAGCTTTGTGCACTCACCAATTTCCCTCTAACAGGCTAAACTAGGAATAGCAGAGTTGATAAGCCAATAACTACTGTAGAACTGCCCACAGCCTAACAAAAAAGTTGGATCTTGAAGTTAGCTGTGAAGAGCTGGATCTGTGAAATAGCCAGATGGGAATATTTCCTTAAACCTCTTTTTTGCTGCACTATTTTAAACTGAGTATTAAAAATGTTACTGAGTTCAATTATATAGAAAAACCTATAGAAAAAGCTTGCAAAAAAACTGGCCAATCAGATTCATATTTGATCAATGAATATTTTTATATAAAGCACATAACAAGATCCTGTTGCTAAGCTAAGCTTTAAAAAATCATGTGCCTCGTTTACTTAATCTACTTCTGTAGAATGGAATTTAGACAATCTTGAAATTAATTTCATCATCCCTGAGAAATATAAAAGTTACTATTGAGCAAAGCTTATGCTCAGTCTAGTTTCACCTTAGTTAATTTTCACCACACTCTACAACAGTAGGGCAGACTAATGTCTAATGACAATCTGCTGCATAAAAAAGAGATTGTCCCCAAAGTAGTCTCATTATAAAAGGAAGTGGAGGATTTGTATAATAAATTGAGAGCTCTCTTCTTCTTTTGATATACAGTACCTAGATAAATATAGCCTAGACAAGACATCGGCAGGCCTAATAAAAAAGCATAAAATCAGAAGAAGAAGTGGTAAATGTCAGTTGGAATCTTCTCTTCCCTCTGTTGTCCACCATTCTTTTTTGTTGTTGATTTTTGTTGATTCCCTTACATCTCTTGTACATTGTTGAGGTTTTATTTGTTTAGCTAATCCATTTGTTTGTTTATCTTCACTAGCTTCACTAGCGTATTTGTTTATGTATACAGAAACGTGCATGATTAAGGTCCTATACGGAAACATCATACTCACATTACTGTCCTTTCTGTGTATTTCACTTGTGAAATAAATATAAAACATCTTCATTTGCAGAAGCTACCTTGAGTGCAGTGGATTCTTTCACTATATAGTGTTTGCTTGAATGACTGTACACCAAGATTATCATATGCTCGTCACAATATACATTTTCATATTATGTAAAATAACTGTGACACTTTAAAAAAATACCCCAAATTTATGCCCTTGAATAAAAAACTCCCAAAGTTATAAGGGTCTACCAATAGTTGAAACAAAAATCTGTAAGAAGCACAAAAGCTAAAGTCTTTAGTAGCCTTGCATGTTCAACATTATTAGGTATCATTTGGTACTTTTCAAGTAATGCTGACAAGTTTATTTTCTGGTAAAGATTACGAGTAGCACAATAAAACAACCATTCTTGGTGTTTCAGTGACCCCACCTTGCGTACAATGTGATATTAAGGGGCTTATGATGCTTTCACATTGTGTTTTGCCCATTTTGTCTGTTAAAGATACAGTATATGTCACCAGCATCCAATAGATGCCTCTTTTTAGACCTATAGCAGCATCTGTTACTTAAATGCTCCCATGTAAAATAAAATACACTGTGCATTGTAGATGTTTTTTACTGCATACCTCTGTAGGGAAAGATTCACATAACCAGATTCACATAACCAATGTGTGTGGTACCTGTATTATTTCCTTAAGAGACAGAACGTGAGGTGAAATCTTCTGAACAGGGGCACAAACAGCAAAGGAAATAATCCTTTGCTTTAAAATCCAAAATGAAAAAACTTTTTGGCTGGCATTACACTTAATTCACCCATTTGGGAGGTAAGCTGGCTAACAAACACTTCAGTCTGGCATTACACTTAACCCTTCAATGCTGAGACCTATTTTTTTTCATGTTTGTTTTTTCCTCCTCACCTTCCCAGAGCCATAGTTTTTTTATTTTTTCATCTACATAGACATATGAAGGCTTTTATTTTGTGGGACAAGATGTACTTTCTAATTGTGTCATTATATAAAAAAAGTACTTGTGCTGTGTTTGCAGGGGTTTGTTTTTACGGCATTCAATCTTTGGTGTGTTAACTTTAATATGTGTTAACTGTATTGTACAGGTTTATACGAATCTGGCAATACCAAACATGTACAGTTTTCCTTATATTTTGGTACCGTAAAAAATCCATTCTTTTTTTATTTTTAAAATTTTTGCCGCTGCGCCATTTTCTGTGACCAATAATTTTTTTGTACTTTTGTCTAGGAACTTGAGTGAGGATGCATTTTTTGCAGGCTGAAGTGTACTTTTTTTGTTACTGGTTTGAAATACATGCAACTTCTTGATCACTTTTATTCCATTTTTCAGGGGATGTGAATTGACCAAAAAAAAAACCACCAATTATGTGTAACTTTTTTATTATATTATTTGTAAAATGGCAAAAGAGGTGATTTGAACTTTTAATATTTTTATTTTTTTTATACTTTAAATTTTTTTTTTTTTTCTTTAACTTTGAGTCCACCTAAGGTGCTTCAACACTTGGGGGCACGATCATTTATACAGCCTATTTCATTGTGATACAATGCAATAGGGCATACAAATATGGCAGTTTTACTTCTTCCTACCTTAAGCAAGAAGTAATAAAACAGAAAACATGGTGTGGTGAAAGAAACCTTCACCAGGCTTTCAGCTGCCATGTTAACTGGTCAGCACTACGCAATCTAGCCGCAGAGGTCCCAATGAGTGAATGGGGTTCAAAAGTGCAGAATGGAGCAGACTCCATTCCGTGCTTTTACTGGTGGATGTTAGTTGTAATTAGCCACTGGCACCCACGACCTATGTAGCATGATTGCGGTACGTCCAGATGTGTTAACAGGTTAGAAAACATAGCTATTCCAACTTATATACAAATTCAGCTTAAGAACAAGCCCATAGAATCTATCTCGATTATAACCCGGGGACAGCCTTTATAGCAGGTCAGCAGAACCCAAAAGGACACTCTATCAGCCTTTGTCAGATGATTACTGGCCTATGGATATGCTTGAAACTAGCAATAGAGGCTTCTCTAACACATACAAAAGAAAGACACTAAAAAAACACAATTTGAGAGCAGCCTTACTTTCTGAAATCTGCTTAATATACTTTTTTTTTTTGTAGCTGTTACTGAGTTTTTTGGCAAAGTCTTAGCAACTGTTGCCATTTTCATCCTTTCATCATCCAAATTGGTGTTCCAATACAGTCCCATAATAATGTGGTATTAACAGTTACTGCAACAGACCCTACCCATAGTTATACTTACAGTAACTCAAGAGGCAACATCAGTACATGCTTTTTACTGAAGAGGCACTGTATCTTCTTATATTATATTATGCAGTGATGCTTGAAACCTATCAACCCTTCAGAATTTTTTATATTTCTACATAAATTTGACCTAAAACTGCATCAGATTTTCACACAAATCCTAAAAGCATATAAAGAGAACCACATCAAAGAAATTATAAATAAAAATATTAGACCTGGTCATTAATTTATTGAGGAAGATGATCCAATATCATATATCTGTGAGTGATAATGTGAAAGTAAAATTAAAATCAGGTGTTTTAATCAATGGCATGACAATCAGGTGTGAATTGGCGACCTGTTTCATTTAAAGAACAGGGATTCATCCAGGTGTGATCATCACAACACGTTTGTGGAAATATACTATGACATGACCAATGAGATTTCTGAGGCCCTCAGAATAAAAGTTGTTGATGCTCATCAGGTTGGAAAAGATTGCAAAACCATCTCTAATGAGTTTGGACTCCACCAACCATAGTCAGACAGATTGTGTAGAAATGGAGGAAATTCAAAACCTGCAACAACGACCATGCCAACAGCAGGGCATATAAAAGTCCACCAGCTCACAAGAGAATTCAAGATATCCTCTAAGCAACATAAAGGTCTTTAGCTGATATTAATGCTTATGTGTCTACCATCAGCAAGACACTGAACAACAATGATGTGCATGGCAAGATTGCAAGGAGAAAGCTGCTGCTCTCCAGAAACAACATTGCTGCCTGTCTGCAGTTTGCTAAGGATCATCTGGACAAACCAAGAGGCTATTGGAACAATATTTTGTGGATCGATGAGACTAAAATACAGATTTTTGGTTCAAATAATATTTACTTTTTTTGGAGAATGGAAAACAGTATATTCCAGCATAAAAACTTTAAACCATCTGAAATATGGTTTTGGTATTTGTTTTGAGCCTGTTTTTCTAGATTTGTGCCAGGACAGATTGTCATCATTGATAAAACAATGAATTCTGAATAATACCAGCTTATTTGTGTGTAGCAAAAGAATGTGAACCTTTGCTTCTTGTATCTATTATAACCCCTTTGTGCAGCAACAGCTGCCTCTAAATGTTTCCAGCAATTGTTCATAACTTCTGCACATCAGCTTGGAGGAATTTTAACCCATTCTTTCATACAAAACAGCATCAATTCTGTTATGTTGGTGGGTTTCTTCCCATGAACTGCTCAGTTTAGGACAGGGGCGTCGCTAGGCTGTTTTATTCGGGGCTTGGGCCCCGAATAAAACCCCCTGTGCCCCGAGTCTCCCGGGCTCCAGGCCTCTACGCTGGGCCTGGAGCACCGAAGGCCTTCAACTGCATGGGGCGTCCGCTGGACGCACACACCGCTGAGGGATTCTGCGGGGCAGAGAGCGAGCGCTCCCTGCCCCGCAGACAGTGTTGGACCCGCAGGTCCTACACCGCGAGGCTGCCGGGTCCTCACAGCGCTGAGGACCCGCCGCGGCCCCGTGCGCCTCAGCCGGCAGCGTCGCGATGACATCACTTCATCGCGACGCTGCCTGTCCTCGGGCGCACAGTGCGTTTTAGGCCGTGCGCCCGAGGAGCTGCCGGAGGAGCGCGGGCTGAAGAGGACGGAGCGCGCTCGCCGGGGGAGTTAAGGTGAGTATTAATGTTGTTATTTTTATAGCGTTTACCTGCCTCGGTGCCCCTATATACTGCCTGTGCCCCTATAATGCCTGCCTGTGGCCCCCATATCCCTGCCTGTGCCCCTATAATGCCTGCCTGTGCCCCCATATCCCTGCCTGTGGCCCCCATATCCCTGCCTGTGGCCCCCATATGCTGCCTGTGGCCCCCATATCCCTGTCTGTGGCCCCTATAATGCCTGCCTGTGGCCCCCATATCCCTGCCTGTGCCCCTATAATGCCTGCCTGTGGCCCCCATATCCCTGCCTGTGCCCCTATAATGCCTGCCTGTGGCCCCCATATCCCTGCCTGTGACCCCCATATGCTGCCTGTGGGCCCCATATGCCTGTCTGTGGCCCCCTATATACTGCCTGTGCCCCTATAATGCCTGCCTGTGGCCCCCATATGCTGCCTGTGCCCTTTTATAACTGCCTGTGACCCCCATATACTGCCTGTGCCCCCATTTACTGCCTGTGGCCCCCATATCCCTGTCTGTGGCCCCCTATATGATGCCTGTGCCCCTATATACCTGCCTGTTGCCCCTATATACCTGCCTGTTGCCCCTATATACCTGCCTGTGCCCCCATATACCTGCCTGTGGCCCCCATATACTGCCTCAGTGCCCCCATATACTGCCTGTGGCCCCATATACTGCCTCAATGACCCTATACCTGCCTGTGCCCCCTATACCTGCCTGTGCCCCCCTATACCTGCCTGTGGCCCCCCTATACCTGCCTGTGGCCCCTATAACTGCCTCAGTGCCCTTATATACCTGCCTCAGTGCTCTTATATATACCTGCCTCAGTGCTCCTATATACCAGCCTCAGTGCCCCTATATTCTGCCTCAGTGCCCCCATATACTGCCTGTGGCCCCCAATATAAACTGCCTGTGGTCCCCATATAACTGCCTGTGGCCCCAAAATACCTGCCTGTGGCCCCATATACTGCTTCAGTGCCCCTATATACCTAACTGAGGGGACTGCTATACCTAAAATTAAGGAGTTGCTGGAAATGTGAGGATTCTAAGATATTTGTGTCCAAATCCTCAGGACGAGTATTGGCCGGGAGCAATCAGCATGAAGTGTTTGAACCGGATGGAGAAGAAAAGGGAAAGTGAACGATGCTGGGTCAGAAAAGACGTCTCCGTGAGTTACTAAATGAACAGCAGGGTAATCACTTATATGTCTGCAGAGTCTACATACAACTAGTATCTACCACTATATGGCCCCTGTATGGCGGTGGTATATGTAATCAGAGCCTGTGTATAGCTTGTAGTCACATGTGGGGGTCGCGTTCGGTCAGGGTCTGGCAGGATTATTTGAGCCTTAAGTAGTAATAGTTTTGGGACTTGGTTTTGTAGGAGTGTTTTAGTCACAATCACTTGTCTGGTAGATTTGCTCCATGTATCGGTGGATTATTTGGTGACTGTTTAGGGGTATTGTCATATGAAGGTGAGAAGTTCTGAAAAAGTAAATTTGTCATTGGTGATTTTTACTGTACAGTGACTGCTGAGGAGATGGACGGGATCTGTGTGGGATGTGCAGAAAATTAGTGACAGGAATAGAAGGTTTTTCTCTGTAAAAAAACATCCGCAGTTCACAATGAGGCGGGAAAAACACAAAGGGCCCGAGCCCCGGATGTTTTAGGACCCTAGCAACGCCCCTGGTTTAGAACCTTTCACAGGATTAAGGTCAGGACTTTGTCTTGGTCATTCCAAAGCGCTTGTCTGCTTGGGGTTGTTTTCACGCTGCATGACCCATGTTCTCTTGAGATCCAGCTCACTGACTGTTGTTTTGACATTGTCCTTTCAAATTTGGTGGTATAAATTAGAATTCTGGCTTGTCCAGATGATCTTAAGCAAACTGCAGATTGGCAGCAATGTTCTTTTTGAGAAGTAACAGTTTTCGCCTTGCAATCCTGCCATGATTCACCTCCACAAACCTGTTTTGTAACTATCAGATCTTCATAAATCCCTGTTTGTTAAATAAATCATGTCACCCACTCATACCTGATTGTCATCCTCTTGATTAAAAACACCTGACTCTAATTCCACCTTCATGTTTATCTTCTCATCCTAAAGAGTCACATACTTTTGCCACTCACAAGCACAAAACTGGATAATTTTCCGCAATAAAGTAATGACCAAAACTAATATTTTTGACTTTTGTTTGATTTGGTTCTGTTTATTTAGTGTTAGAAATGTGTTAAAAAATCTAATATAGTTTTACGTCAAATTTATGCAACAATGTAGAAGTGTTCATAAATTGTCAAGCACCAAAGTATTAAACTCATGGACTACATCTCAAGGTGCTGTTTTATATCAAAGAGATCCCAAAGCCACAGATTAATATACTGCAAAAATAACTCAGCTTCTGTACTGGTGGTTTAAGAAGTCCCATGATATTCAGGGACTGAGGACAACTTTAATTAAAAACACATTTGACAGAACCCAGGAAAAGAGATGGGGGTCTGGAATTACACCACAATCAAGGAGAGTCTTGTTGCTTCCACTGAACCTCAAAGACTCAAGTATATATAAGAGGGATCCATAAGGAACAGTGTAATAGATCATAGAAAATGAACACAGCCGCTCAACATCATCAGACTTCTGACCACCATGATGTGGAAGCTCTAACTTTCTCATCCTGACCTTAGAGTTCTTCACTAACCACTCTGCTGGAGGGTATTTGCATCAGTGGTGAAGCTGTGGTCCTCTTATCGAGTCACCACTCAAAACTCCTTCCTACTGGAGTGATAAGTTATCCTCCCTGTCATGCTAGTAGTGCCTATAAGAAAGAATAAGGACTAAGCAGGAAATAGTTTACATGTGCTCAATTTGCCATTTTCCCTCTATGGTGTTATGTGACTTGTCAGTGTTACAAGGTCTCAGGTGTGAATGGGGAGCAGGTGTGTTAAATTTGGTGTTAACGTGCTCACTCTCTCTTTAACTAATCACTGAAAGTTCAACATGGAACCTCATGGCAAAGAACTGTCTGAAGATCTGAACAAAAAGAATTGTTGCTCTACATAGAGATAGTTACATAGTTTGTAAGGCTGAAAAAAGTGTTGATGCAGAGGAAGGCAAAAACCTCCATGAAGTAGAAACCAATTGTCCTCATTTTAGGGAGAAAATTCCTTCCTGACTCCAATCTGGCAATCAGAATAAATTCCAGGATCAACAATCCTTCTCCAGAATCCAAGTCACTATAACTTGTTCTTTTATTGCACTCTAGAAATGCATCCAGGCCCTCCTTGAACTCTGTTTGTGAATTCACCATGACCAGTTCCTCTGGCAGAGAGTTCCACAGTCTCATTGCTCTTACAGTAAAGAACCCCTTTCTATGTTTATGTACAAACTTTCTTTCCTCAAGACTTAGAGGATCCCCTCTTGTTCTTGATACAGTCCTAGGTATAAAAAGATCTTGAGAAAGATCTCTATATTGACCTCTAATATATTTAAACATATATATTATCTCTCCACAAAGTCGTCTTTTCTCTCAACTAAATAACCCGAATCTTGCTAATTTGTCTGGGTATTGCAGTCCACCCAGTTCAAGCTTTATAATGTCTTTTCTGTGAACTGGTGCCCAAAACTGTACACAATATTCCATGTGTGGTCTGAACAGTGACTTGTATAATGGTAGAATGATGTTCTCATCATGTGCATCTATGCCCCTTTTTAATACCGCCCATGATCCTATTTGCCTTGGCAGCTGCTGCCTGACACTGGCTGCTACAATTATGCTTACTGTCCACCAGGATTCCCATGTCCTTCTCCATGTCACTTTTTCCCAGCGTGTTTCCGTTTAACAAGAACTCATGAGATGGCCTAGGCTATAAGAAGATTGCCAACACCCTGAAACTGAGCTGCACTCAGAACAGGCTTTGCCATGGTTGACTAAAGAAGTTGAGTGTGCTTGCTCAGCAACATATCCAGAGACTGTCTTTTCAAAATAGACATATGAGTGCTGTCAGCATTGCTGCAGCGTTTAAAGAGGTTGGAGGGTCAGTCTGTTAGTGCCTAGACCATAAGTTGCACTGCATCCAATTGGTCTGTATGGCTGTCATTCCAGAAGGAAGCCTCTTTTAAAAATGATGCACAGAAAAGCCCGAAAACAGTTTGCTGATGACAAGCTGACTAAAAACATGGATTACTGGAACCATGTCTTGTGGTCTGATGAGACCAAGATCTTCTCCCTTTGGAAACTGGGCCGCAGGACAGTATTCCAATATGATAATGATCCCAAACACCACCTTCAAGACAACTGCTTTCTTGCTAAAGTGTCTCCAGACATATACCCTGTTAAGCATTTGTGAGGCATCCTCAAATGGAAGGTCTCCAGCAGCTCCATGATGTCATCATGGAGGAGTAGAAGCAGATTCCACTAAAGCTCTAGTGAACTCCATGCCAAAAAGTGTAAAGGCAGTGCTGGAAGATAATGGTGGCCACAGAAAATATTGACACTTTGGGCAGAATGTGCCCATTTTCACTTGGGGTGTACTCACTTTTGTTGCCAGCAGTTTAGACATTGATGGCTGTGTGTTGAGTTATTTTAAGGGCACACCAAATTTACACTGTAATACAAGCTGCACACTGACTACTTTACATTGTATGAAAGTGCAATGTCTTCAGTATTATTCCATGAAAAGTTATAATACAATTAGAGATGGGCGAATCGATTCTAACGAAGTGGACTTCGTTTAGAATTTCAGGAAAACTTCGATTCTGCACGAAATAGAAGTTTGGGGTAATTAGTTGGAACGTGGTGTGTTTTGTATTGCTAAAATGGCCACAAGCACATGGCTTGATATGGGGAAGAGAACTCTGGGAGGAAGAAAGGAAGACCCTAAATGACATGTGCAACATAAAGCCAATCAAGACCGGCGGGCTTCTGTGACGTCACAGCACTATAAGTACGGACGCCATGCTCGCTCCTCTCTTTGTGCCCTGACATAAGCGGCTGCTGCAGGAGCAGCAGAGATCTCACACAAAGGAAATTGCTTTTAACAGAGATTTGAGCGGGGGCGGGGGGAGGGGTTGTCACTGTTTTTATCAGAGACTGCTCCTCTTCCGTTATCATTTTGATTCAGTTTGTAGGTATTGTAATTCAAGTCCAGAGTGTGTCTAATTCTGCCCCATATACATTTTATTTCCATCTGGTCAGTTCTGGAGCACACTGAATATCCAAGGGTTAATTAAGCCTATTAGTGGTTTTACACGACTAAGTTTTTCCTGGTCATTTGTGGAGCGCATTTTATATCCAAAGGTTAATTAAGCCTGTTTGTGCTTTTATATTCATTAAAATACACAGTGTTTTTAAATGCCACATACAAGTACATTTTTCTGGTCAATTTTTGGAGTGCAATTTATATCCAAGGGTTAATTAAGCGTGTTTGTGCTTTTATATTCAGTAAAATACACAGTTTTTTTAAATGCCACATACGAGTACATTTTTCCTGGTGATTTCTGGAGGGCAATTTATGTTCAAGGGTTAAATAAGCATGTTTGTACTTTTATATTCAGTAAAATACATGGTGTTTTTAAACGCCACATACGAGTACATGTTTCCTGGTCAATTCTGGAGCGCAATTTATATTCAAGGCTTAATTAAGAGTGTTTGTGCTTTTATATTCAGCAAAAAACACAGTGTTTTTAAACCCCACATACGAGTAAATGTTTCCTGGTCCTTTCTGGAGCACAATTTATATTCAAGGGTTAATTAAGCGTGTTTGTGCTTTTATGTTCAGTAAAATACACTGTGTTTTTAAACGCCACATACATGTACATTTTTCATGGTCATTTCTGGAGCGCAATTTATATTTAAGGGTTAATTAAGCGTGTTTGTGCTTTTAAGTTCAGTAAAATACACAGTGTTTTTAAACGCCACAAACGAGTAAATTTTTCATGGTGTTTTCTGTAGCGCAATTTATATTCAAGGGTTAATTCAGTGTGTTTGTGCTTTTATGTTCAGTAAAATACACAGTGTTTTTAAACGCCACAAACGAGAACATTTTTCCTGGTAATTTGTGTAGCGCAATTTATATAGAAGGGTTAATTAAGCGTGTTTGTGCTTTTATATTCAGTAAAATACACGGTGTTTTTAAACACCACATACGAGTAAATTTTTCCTGGTTATTTCTGGAGCATATTTTATATCTAAAGGTTAATTAAGCGTGTTTGTGCTTTTATACTCAGTAAAAATACACATTTTTTTAAACGCCACATACAAAAAATTTTTTCCCCGGGTCATTTCTGGAGCGCAATTTATATCAAGGGTTATTAAAGCGTTTTTTGTGCTTTTATATTCAGTAAAATACCCGGTGTTTTTAAACGCCACATACAAGTACATTTTTCATGGTCATTTCTAGAGCGCAATTTATATCCAAGGCTTAATTAAGCGTGTTTGTACTTTATATTCAGAAAAAATACACAGTGTTTTTAAACGCCACATACGAGTAAATTTTTCCTGATCTTTTTCTGGAGCACAATTTATATCCAAGGGGTTTTACCCAAGCTTGTTAGTGGTTCATTTTGGGTCAAATACAGGGTGTGATTTATCATATACAGATATCTTCATTAGTGTTGAGTGATTATTATCGACAAAGTTGAAATTGGCACAGTTTTTATGTGGATCGAAATTTTTAGATCATGCGATAATTTAGGTTAAAATCTGTGCATCATCTATTAAGATCGCGATTTTTTCGGCGGTAACTGTCCTTTTGGCGGCCAGCAAATCAGTTTACAGAATAGAGCAGGGTGAGATGTGTGTGCGAAAGTCATGACTGGGATTTTGTATGGTTGCGATTGCTGGAAAAATCACATGACCTCGTTTTACATAGAACAGCGTTTCCTGTTCAGCCCCCAGGTCTCCAGTCTCAGAGCAGAATGACGTGCGCTTTTCTTGGTCCCCCAGTCAGCGAACTTAATCAATTTCTTCACAGAAAAGTTATTGTTTGCTGTACCTTTTACAAATTAGTTAATTAAGTTTGGGAAGATTTTTGTAGTTGGGTAGAAAATTTTAAAGGAATCTACCGCTGTAAAGCCCGGGGGGAGGGGCAGCAGAGGGGGGGGGGGGGAGGGGGGGGCCCCGGGCGAACACAGACAACTCTATAAAGAACACGGGATAAAGTTCACCAAGACTTAGTGTAGACATTGCACGCAATAGCATTTAATATTAACGTTTTCTATTGAAATTTTCCTGGATATTGGGGAGCCTAACTTAAATTAGGATAACATCTTTTCTATTTAAATGCAGGTCTCTTTGTTAGGTGCATAACTCCTATTTAATTACCAGTATACATTTCACATAGGTGTTTTATTTTTTAATTTTGCCCATTCCACCCTTTTTTCATATATCCACCTTGCAGTTAAATTAGAATCCAGCAATTTTGTAGTCAGCACAGGTTGATAGTGCCAAAAATACCTTGATTATATCCGAATACATTCAGATACGTTTTTTTTTTCACTTTTGCCCATCCAGATTTGTTTTATGAGGCCACCTTGCATTAAATTTGAATCCCCAATTGTGTAGTTACCACAGGTGAAATGATAGGTGCCAAAAAATACCTTTTAATATCCGAATACATTACAGATACGTGTTTTTTTTTCACTTTTGCCCTACCAGATTTGTTGATAGAGCCACCTTGCATTTAAATTTGAATCCACAATTTGTAGTTACCACAGGTTTAATTGAAAAGGTCCAAAAATACCTTTTTAAATTTTTCCCAATACATTACAGAACGTGTTTTTTTCACTTTGCGCACCTCCCGCTTTGTTCATTGAGCACCTTGCACTAAATGTAAATCTGCAATTTTGTATCACCACAGTGATTTAAAGTGCCAAAAATACCTTTTAAATTTTCCAAAAACATTACAGATACGTGTTTTTTGACTTTGGCCACTACGCTTTTTTCATTGAGGCACCTTGCACAAAAAGTGAATACAGCAATTTGTAGTCACCACAGGGGAATTGAAGGTGCCAAAAAAAACCTTTTATTAACCGAAAAACATTAAAAGATACTGTTTTTTGCACTTTTGCCCATCCCGTTTGTTATTGAAACACCTTGCATTAAATTTGAATCCCGCAATTTTGTAGTACCACAGGTGAATTGAAAGGTGCCAAAAAATACCTTTTATTATCCGAATACATTACAGATACTTTTTTTTTCACTTTGGCGCCTACCCGCTTTTTCATTGAGCACCTTTGCAATTAAATTGAATCCCGCAATTTTGTAGTTCACCACAGGTGAATTGAAAGGTGCCAAAAAAAACGTTTATTAACCGAATACATTACAGATACGTGTTTTTTTCACATTTGCCGAGTCCAGATTTGTGATAGAGCCACCTTTCAGTTAAATTTGAATCCAGCAATTGTGAGTTACCAAGGGGGAATTTATAGGTGAAAAAAAAACCTTTTTTTATCCGAATACAAAACAGATACTGTTTTTTTCACTTTGCGTCCACTACGAGCTTGTTTCACTGAGGCACTTGCCACATAAATGTGAATACGGCAATTTTGGTAGTCACCACAGGTGAATTGAAAAGGTGCCCAAAAAATACCTTATTATCCGTAACAATTTTCCAGATACGTGGTTTTTTTCACTTTGGCGCGGCCCAGCTTTGTTGAATAAGATCTACTTTGCAGTTAAATTTTGAATACAGCAATTTTGTAGTCACCACAGTGATTGATAGGTGCCAAAAAATACCTTTTATTAACCAATACATTTCAATACGTGTTTTTCACTTTGGCGCAGCCCACTTTGTTGATAGATCTACTTTGCAGTCATATTTGAATCCAAGCCACAATTTTTGTTTTGAATGAGGGATTTGAAATACTGAGATTTTCCGTCTTTTAAAAGAGACTTTTCCAAAACGCGTCCATACCTCTCAAATTTTTATATTTCTGAACATGGAGCAAATTCAGGGTGGTAAGCCGAGCAAAGAGGGTAGCACATGAGACAGAGGTACGAGAAGAAGGTGCTCCTTCCAGTGCTGGCGACAACACGCATGACACGGATCGTCAGTTGCAGGACCGTCAGCCTGTTCATCGCTGGGGTCAGCGCGCCTGTAATCTCAGTAACTAACAGCATCGCCAATCTGTCCTTCAGTGGTTAATGCAACCTGCATCCAGCAGTCTTTCCTCCTCGTCCTCCCCAGTCACGGCCACAAACGTCGTCCATCAGCCTCACCAGCCATTCCGTCCAACATGAAGCAGCCAAATGTCAACTCGTGTACCCACCACTGGGGGGGGGATAATTCCATTTTCTGAATACCTCTTTGATGAAAATTGCGGTTGGGGGCAGAAGGCATGTTATAAGACAAGACCAAAGAGTTGAAATTTTCTCTTCTCCTGAAACCCCAGTTACTGATCGCCATCAAGGAGGAGAAGGAAGCCGGTCAATTCGGCAAAATCCCGGCGTCGGCAACGCCTTGCAGTCCCTCTTGCTTGTAGCCGAAGCTCCTGATGCAGATGGCCAGGACACCAAGTCACCTGTGTTGATGATGATGATGACGACATTGCGGATCCAACGTGGTCTTTTCAGCAGTATTTTGCTTGGGAGCGCGTCATCACTGGACAAGGAGGAAGACGATGGCGTAGTGTCAGTACGGGTTCTGCATCAAAAAGGGAGAGGGCGGTCGCAGAGGTCCGCTGATATGATTCCGCCAGCCACGGTCAGCCAAACCCCGCTCCTCGTTTTATCGCCGTCAAAAAGGCCAGGACCTCTCAAGCCTGGGCCTTCTTTGAGCAAGCCCTCGATTCACCCAGCGATGTCATATGCCGCCTTTGCCGTAAACGCATAAGTAGAGGCAAGAACCTTACGGGTTAACCACCACCAACATGTCTAGACACAGGCAGCGAATGCATGAGTTAAATGGAGGCAAAACTTTGGGCCCAAAAAGGCCAGACCGACCCGGGCCTCCCCAAACCCCTGTCACACCCTCTGTCTCTGCCTCCCCTCCTCCGCCACCACCAAGCGTTCCTCAGCTGCCCATGTTTTCCCCAGAGTCATGATCAGGGATCAGCCCCGCTTCAGCCTCCCCGTCGCCCGAGTACCACCACACCCCCAGAGACCCAAACCTACCCCTTCTCCTTCCGCCAGTTTGAGGACCCCGCACGCCGTACAGCGGGCCCGTCTAGCAGCCAGCCTTCTGTCCCTTTCCCGGTTTGGGAGCAGAAGAAACACTTTAACCCAAACCATCCCAAAGCCAAAAGCCTGAAAGGGCAGCATTGCCAGGCTTTTGGCCTTGGAAAATGTTGCCTTCCCGTCTGGTGGACACAGATGGGTTCCCCCACGTCCCTAGCCCTGCCTGCCCCCAATAACCAGATGCCCAGGGAGGCATTTCTTTGCCAGAAAAGCCGTCCCTGCCCTGGCCACCACGTGTCAACTAAAATTTCAAGCGCGTTGTCTGCATCTGTGGCCAGAAAAGTCCATCCGACCACCGACACATGACTAGTAAGCACGGCCAAGGCCGCTATATCTCTGTGACAGCTCACTGGGTGGAGCTGGTGGATGTCTCTGGGGGTGACGGTGGCTCTCAGGCTCGGCGCACGCTCTTCAAAACTGCAGGGATGGTGCAGGGTTCTTTCCTTCAAGGTCCTCTGGTGGCATCACGTGCCAAGAGAAACCAGGCCGTGTTGAAATTAATCTGTCTTGGAGACCATCCACACACAGGTCAGGAGCTGTGGACGGCTCTCCGCAACGAGACCGAGCGCTGGCTGGTGCCAAGAACCTTGTGCCAGGCAAGGTGGTGTGCGATAACGGGCGAAATCTGCTGGCCGTCCTTAAGATCGGTAGCTGGAGCACATCCCTTGCCTGGCACATGTCATGAACCTTGTCGTCCAGAAATTTCTAAAGAGCTATCCGGGTCTGGACTGCCTGCTGAGGAAGGCTCGAAGTCTAAGTTCGCGCTTCCGCCGTTCGCAAACTGCTTCGTCCCGCCTGGCTGCGTTGCAGCGTCAGCTCAGCCTCCCCATCAACCGTCTCATTGTTGACGTGGCAACACGTTGGAATTCCACCCTCCACATGCTCCAGCGATTGTGGCAGCAGCGCAATGCCATTACGTAGTACGAAGTGACACATGGCCTGACAAGCAGCGGTGCGGACCTCGGGGTGTTGAGCCACTGAGAGTGGAGGCAGGTGAAAGAGCTCTGCACCATCCTTTCCAGTTTTGAAGAAGCCACCAAAATGGTCAGTGCGGAAAAATGCCTTGTCAGCATGAGCATTGGGGTGATCTTAGTTCTGGAACGATCTTTGGGCACTCTGAAACAACAGGTCCCGCCAGCGACGAAGGGGGAGACGGACACAGATGGGGACACGGAGCCTTTCTTCCGAAAAATCCACAAGGCCCGACATTTTTCAAAATTTTCATCGGTCTTCATTAGGCAGTGGTTCGGGGTCCAGAGCTAGTGCAAGGTGGCGCATCACTCTCAGGGTGAAATCATCTCAGTCAAGTCAGGGCTGTGTTTGAAGCTGTGCCGGAGGCACGGAGGAGGAGAGGAGTATCCTAGACACCGACGTTACCGACATCCCTGCCTTGGAAGGTCGTTGGTGCGAATTTGAGGGGGAGGTGGAAGATGAGGAAGATCAGTTTGCTATGCCCCTCGACCCAGAGGCTTGGGAAATCATGGCACCATCTTAAACTTTAGTGCTTGGATGCTCCATTTCCCCAACATGATCCTCACATTAAGGCCATCAAAATGAAAAACAGTTACTGGGTGGCCACCCACTGGATCCCCCGGTACAAAACAAAACTCAGCACTTTCCTTTCCCCACCCCAAATAGAGAGTAAAATGCAGGAAATGGAGACCTTGGCTGTTGATCAACTGGAGACATCTTTTCCCCGTCTGCTTCACGTTCCCCCAAATGTCACGGTGGAACAACAATCAGCGCGGACAGCAGTAGAGTGCCAAGTAGCCGTACGGCAGCAGCAGGCAAGGTGCAGAAGCCTAATGGGTGACCTCTGGAAATCTTAATTTACCACCTCACCAACGCATGCAATGCAGGCACACATCCAACACACAGAGACCAGCTTAAGATCATGGTGCTCGACTACCCTGCGTCTCAACACCGTTTTTTTAATGTGTTCCGGACCCAATAGAATCGGGTATCCAAAATGGACGAAGGGCCCGAGCTCGCTCGCCACGCCATAGATGTTTGTCCTGCCCAGCAGCCAGCGTCATATCTGAGCGGACCTTCAGCACAGCTGGAGGAGTCATTACAAGACAAACGCATCCAGCTTTCCACAGATAATGTGGATCGTTTGACTTTCATCAAGATGAATCAGGCATGGATCCCCTGAGGATTTTTGTGGCCCCAATTGCTGAGGTCCCCCGATTAGTTGCCGGCCTACTTCAAATTCCCTCTTCAAACAGAAATGGTCCTCTTGAAAACTTTTTTTAAAATGATCATTTCTACTGCAATTTTTATTCTCTTTTCCCAACAGTTCATTTTGCTGTTTTTTTTCTGTGAGGAGACTGTAAAAAACAGCAAGGTTTCATGACAACACCGTATTCCATTTACTCACTTTATCTTTAGAATTTCCGCATTGTGAAATGGTTTTGAGGTCATGTTGCTGTGAGATACAGCTATAATTATGTCCTTTGGAACAGAAATGTGGCTTTAAGTGGCATTTCTCCCTCACAATTTTTAATAGTGGCTAGAAGTCATATTTTATAATTTTTTGGGTCATGTAGCTTGAGATACGCAATATCATGGTCCTTTGGAACAGAAATGTGGCTTTTAAGTGCATTTCTCCCCCACAATTTTAACAGTGGCTGAGAAGTCATTTTTTATAATTTTTTGGGTCATGCTGCTTTGAAATGCAGCAATACAAAAGGGCCTATTATAAAAAAAATGTGTTTTTTAACAGACATTTGTTCTTCACAATTGTCCAAAGTGGTTACAGGGTCATGCTTTGAATTTTTGGGGGCATTTTGCTTTTAAATGCATCTATACTACAGGTCCTATTTTAAAAAAAAAGTTGTTTCTAACAGACATTTGTTCTTCACAATTGTCAAAAGTGGCTCCAGGGTGATGGTGCTGTCAAAACAGGAATAGGTAGGACATTGTTAATGGACACATATTGCAAAAAGACTTGTTTTTGCAAGATCTTTTAAAATAGCTATCAATCCCTGTATTAAGACAACCCATTTAATACAATTAAAAAAAGAGAAACAAAGACATGGTGGGATTCCATCCTATTTTAAAAAAGTGTTTTCTACAATTAAACTACTAAAAAACTTGCATGTACAAAATAGCTGGTAAAAAAAATTCCTCTGAATTTTTACAAGGGAGGTACAGGAAAATTGACCAATGTAGGTTTTCAGAGGACATTTGGAGTATGGAGCACGGACAGAGAACAAAGTACAGAGACAATTTCCTCCAGCACGTTGAGTAAAATGAGAAAACGAATGCCAAGAAAAAGGGCACCTGGGTGGAACAGGAGCGTAAGGGCTTGTTCACACGGCGTTTTGGATCCTTTTTACGGATCCGTTTTTGGCACTTGAAAAGCGCATCCGGAAAGCGGATCCGCAAAACGCAGCATTGGATACTTGATTTGGATCCGTTTGAATGCTTTTTCAAACCCGCGTTTTACGCATCCCCTTTCCGGATGCGTTTTCAATCTCTCTCTCTCTCTCCACCTCCCGTGTCGCCCCCGGCTCCATTCACCTCCCCTTGTCTGCCCCGGCTCCATTCACCTCCCGTGTCTGCCCCCGGCTCCATTCACCTCCCGTGTCTGCCCCCGGCTCCATTCACCTCCCGTGTCTGCCCCCGGCTCCATTCTCCTCCGGTGTCTGCCCCCGGCTCCATTTACCTCCCGTGTCTGCTCCCGCTCCATTCACTTCCGTGTCTGCCCCCGGCTCATTCACCTCCCTGTCTGCCCCCGGCTCCATTCACCTCCCGTGTCTGCCCCCGGCTCCATTCACCTCCCGTGTCTGCTCCCGGCTCCATTCACCTCCCGTGTCTGCCCCCGGCTCCATTCACCTCCCCTGTCTGCCCCCTGCTCAATTCTCCTACGGTGTCTGCCCCCGGCTCCATTCTACACCGGTGTATTTCCCCCGGCTCCATTCACCTCCCGTGTCTGCCCCCGGCTCCATTCACCTCCCGTGTCTGCCCCCGCTCCAAATTCACCCCCGTGTCTGCCCCCGGCTCCATTCACCTACCGTGTCTGCCCCCGGCTCCATTCACCTCCCGTGTCTCCCCCCGGGCCCCATTCCACTCCCGTGTCTGCCCCCGCTCCATTCACCTACCGTGTCTGCCCCCGCCCCATTTCACCTCCCGTGTCTGCCCCGGCTCCATTCACCGCACCGCTCTCCGCCGCCGACGCCGCCACTCACCTCCGCTCCCGCCGCGCACCTGCGCCGCCGCCGCACCCTCTCCAGCGATCCCCGTCCAGCCTCCCAGTGCACTTTTAGCATCCGCTTTCAGGATGCAAAGCGCAGCTGATCCGTGCCCGGCGTGTGGAGCGCTTTTGGACAAGTGCCAGAAGCGCACTCCATTATCTCCTATGGGCTTTGACTTGCGTAAAACGCAATAAGAATTGACATGTCAATTCTTAAAGCGGATGCGAAAAGCGCAGTGCAGGAGAGCCCTCAAAAGCGCATCGCTGATCTCCCGTGGGAACAGCGATGCGCTTTTGCCAATCAACTCAATGTTAATCACACTGACAATTGTTAGATCCATTTTGCGGATCCGTAAAACGGATCCGTAAAACGGATCACAAAAACGCTGTGTGAACAAGCCCTTAACCACCAGTATTTCCGAGTGAAGCTTAATTGGTCCGTACTCATACGGAGGGGCAAGCGCTACCCAGGACAGGGACAGTATATGTCCAGTGAAACTAAAATGGTGGTTGAAAGACTCCTATTTCCGGCACTTTTTAATCTGTGGGTCAGACAGGTTTAATGGTCATTCTGCGGTACAGGACAGATATAGTCAATGTCCAGTTCAACTAAAATGTTGGTTGAAAGACTCCTTTTTCCGGCACTTTTTAAAAGTGGGGGTCATGCAGGTTGGGGTTCATGCTGTGGCCCAGGACAGGTATAGTCAATGTCCAGTGAAACTAAAATGGTGGTTGAAAGACTCCTTTCCAGCACTTTTTAATCTGGTGGTCATGCAGGTTTGGGGCTCATGCTGTGGCCCAGGACAGGTATAGTCAATGTCCAGTGAAACTAAAATGGTGGTTGAAAGACTCCTTTTTCCGGCACTTTTAAATCTGGGGGTCATGCAGGTTTGGGGCTCAGGCTGCGTTCCAGGACAGGGATATTCAATGTCCAGTTCAAGTAAAATGATGGTTCAAATAATACTGCCTTCTGGCACTTTTTAATTTGTGGGTCATGCAGGTTTAAGGGTCAGGCTGTGGTACAGGACAGATGTAGTCAATGTCCAGTTCAAGTAAAATGATGGTTCAAATAATACTGCCTTCTGGCACTTTTTAATTTGTGGGTCATGCAGGTTTAAGGGTCAGGCTGTAGTACAAGAAGGGATAGTGAATGGTGTGTGATTTTTTTTCTGTGGCTTTTATAACCTAAGTGTGTTGCCTAAGATGTAGCACGTATACATTTGACTGTTGTGGATGTTAATTCCAGCTTCTCCAGCCCTTTTTGGGTGTAAGAATGAAGGTGTTGTTGCTCTCCCATAGACTTTAATGGTCATCGATCATAATCTACTATCGACTATCGACTATCTTGTCGATGATGGTCGACTATCGACCATCGACCGATGTCGATGGCCAACGTAATCGCTCAACACTAATCTTCATTAAACAGAGTCTGTAAATTTTTGAACAAACAGTATTTCAGACAGAGTGGTGGCAGGCTCTTCATATGCAAGTGGCAGTGGCACAAACATTCCTGGAGCTTGCACCGGTCACAGTACAGTAAGGGGACGTCACAGCAGGGGTGACTCGTTGAAGCTAGATCTTCCAGTGTCATCTAGCGGCCCTGTGTTGACCAGCAACCCAAGGGTTCTTGATTGGTTGACTAAGTCATCCACTTTCTCCCAGATGACATCTGACAAACCCAGCCAAGAGTCGGTGGGAACGTCAGATAAAACCCTTAAAGTTGGCATGTGCCCGGGGGTGGGGGCAGCAGACCTCACCTGTCCTTAACCCGCCTCTGTCCCATCCAGTTCCCTCAGTCAGAGATCTACTATATGACAACGTGACGGAAGTCTCAATCCGGTGTCAGCACAGCTGTGCGCCGCAAGTGAATCCTCCACCCGGTAACTCGTATAAACACTCACTTTATTGCAGACTTTAAAAGACAGCTGACAAAACACACGTAGTGTGACAAGACTGACGCGTTTCGGGCTGGAAAGCCCTTGTTCACAGTAAATTCTTCAAGTGTTGCTGTCATATATAAAACAAATAACAACCAATAAAATTCAAAGATTGCACACACGTGACTAAAGTCAATAGAAAGACAAGAACTCCGGAACGGTGGAGAGGAACACGGTCACCTGTATAGCATAATATACATGAATAAAGCTTACGTCTATATTCATGACAAAACTGGGCAAAAAACCTATATCTATGATATGAATAGCCGCACTCAATGTATGGTTTCAGATTAATAAATTCAATGTATGTATAGAAGGTCCGTGCGGTAATTCATCCCCTCCGGTACACGTGTACCTAATTTTAGGATCCAGAACGCTTCCATCTGTCTAAGTTTTTTTACCCAGTTACCGCCCCTGTATGGACGGGTAATGTGTTCGATAGCATAAAATTTAAAGCTAGAGAGGTTTCCTTGGTGGTACTCTAAAAAATGTCTAGCAGCGCCCAACATTTGACCCTGTTGGTTTTTTATGGAATGAATGTGTTCTGATATACGGATTTTAAACTTCCGTATAGTACTTCCACGTACTTACTCTGGCAACTAGTACATTCTATAATATAAATAACATGGTACTGTTACAATTAAGAAATTGATTGATTTTATAATTACTCAAATTTTTTGTGTCGGTGAAGCTAGCAGTTTTGGCAGCATGCTTACAAGTGCCGCACCGACTGCCTCCACATAGAAAAAAACCTTTTTGTGAAAGCCAGGTTTTACCCAGGTTTTTGGAATTGCCAAAGAAAGTACTGGGAGATATAATGTCTCCTATGGTATTGTCTCTTCTAGGAACGCATTCTATACCCCTATCCAAAATTTTTGACAGCGTATCATCTTGTCGCAGGATGTTTAGATTTTTTAGGAAGATTTTTTGATATCCCAAAAATTCTTACTGTATTTGGAACAAAAAACTACCTTATTGGCAATAGAATTCTTGCCTTGTTGTAATTGTTGCTTTAGTAGGTTCTAGCAATGTGCCTGTGTTTTATGGTGAATTTTTGTTAGCTATATCCAAGTTTTAATTGTTGTATCCCCTCTGTTTTGGGTCTCCAAGCCCTAAAATTTCTTTCTGCTTTTTCATATCTTTGTCAAGGTACAGATCCTCTTGGCCCTCACATATTCCCCATAGGGTAGGCTTTGTTTGTATGTGGCGATGGCAGCTATTGGCTTTTAAAATGGAGTTACCTGTATTGGGCGCGATATAACGGGGTAGTGATGATACCTAAGTCAATATTGCCCCTGAATAAAAAATCCAAAAAGGGAATAGCAATTTTATCCCAAACTCCTGTAAAAGCGTAGATTAAACGAGTTATAAATGAAATATTCCAAAGAAAAGCCATATAACGCTAAATCGCGACCCAAAATAATTAGGAGGTCGCCCGATGTAGCGCCCATACCATACCATTGCACCCGCAAAGGGGTTATTAACACTGTAGAGGCATGGTGTTTCCCACCATGCCAGGTAGTTTGGCCAATGAGGGCAAAAAAGTAGCCCCCATAGGAGCACCCACCACTGTAGGTAAAACTATATTTCAAATTTGAAATAGTTACTACCTAGGAAGAAATTCCTATAGCCAATAAAAAAAATTTCCTGCGTTTCTTCAGTGTGTTACCTGCTGTTTTAGAAAAACCCTCTACCGCTATTAAAAGCAATATTGTGTGGAATACTTGAATATAAGCTCTCAACATCACAGCTAATCCAAGTGTAATCTTTGATCCATGGTTTTTCAGATAACATTTTTAATAATGCTTTAGTATCTTTAATATAGCCCGGTATTTTTTGCACGTATTTATTGATTTTCTCACTTCCACATTTTCTTTCTTTTTTCCTTTTGCTCCTCCGTTTTTTGATACTGGAGACGGTAATGCAACCTGTGAATGGGGTGTTTGTTTTTCTAGAGGCACTGGATTTTCATTGGCATCTAGATGAAAAAAATAATATCAAAAGAATCAATTCCAAGCAAATGAAACACAAACAAAATCTCACATGGTCCCAATCAAAAGCCATTAAAGAGCTCAAAAATAATAAAAACTTAGTTATCAAAAGAGCGGACAAGGGCGGAGCAACAGTGGTTTTGGATGCTGGTCTTTACACTACCCAAGTTTATAAAATATTGGAAGACCCCATAACATATAAAAAACTGAGAGAGGACCCCACAATTAATTTCAGAAAAAAATTGGAAGCATTGCTAAATTATGGTGGAAACCAGGAGTTATTATCAGAGAAGCAAAAAACTTATCTATTAGGCAATGAACCAGTGGTCCGTATTTTTTATGGAGCCCCTAAGGTTCAAAAAAATGTATTTCCACCTAGCCTTAGACCAATTATTTTGGGTAATAATTCCCTAGGGGAAAGATTAACTACATTTGTGGACAAATTTTTACAACCTATCGTGCAAAAAATACCGGGCTATATTAAAGATACTAAAGCATTATTAAAAATGTTATCTGAAAAACCATGGATTAAAAGATACACTTGGAATTAGCGTGATGTTGAGATTTATATTCAAGTATTCCACACAATATTGCTTTAATAGCGGTAGAGTTTTTTCTAAAACAGCAGTGTAACTACACTGAAGAAACGCAGGAATTTATTTTATTGGCTATAGAATTTCTCCTAGGTAGTAACTATTTCAAATTTGAAAATAGTTTCTACCTACAGCTGGTGGGTGCTCCTATGGGGGCTACTTTTTCGCCCTCATTGGCCAATCTCACCATGGCATGGTGGGAAACCCATCCATCTACAGTGTTAATAACCCCTTTGCAGATGCAATGGTATGGTATGGGCGCTACATCGACGACCTCCTAATTATTTGGGGTCGCGATTTAGCGCTTATATGGCTTTTCTTTGAATATATCAATGATAACTCGTTTAATCTACGCTTAACAGGAGTTTGGGATAAAATTGCTATTCCCTTTTTGGATTTATATCTCAGGGGCAATATTGACTTAGGTATCATCACTACCACGTTATATCGCAACCCCAATACAGGTAACTCCATTTTAAAAACCAATAGCTGCCACATACAATCAAAGCCATACCCTATGGGGAATATGTGAGGGCCAAGAGGATCTGTACCTTGACACAAGACTATGAAAAAGCAGAAAGAACTATAGACTTAAGACTAAAACAGAGGGATACAACAATAAAAACTTGATATAGCCAACAAAAAATTCACCATAAAACACAGGCACAATTGCTAGAACCTACTAAAGCAACAATACAACAAGGCAAGAATTCTATTGCCAATAAGGTAGTTTTTTCTACCAAGTACAGTAAGAATTTTGGGATATCAAAAAAATCTTCCTAAAAAATCTAAACATCCTGCGACAAGATGATACGCTGTCAAAAATTTTGGATAGGGGTATAGAATGCGTTCCTAGAAGAGCCAATACCATAGGAGACATTATATCTCCCAGTACTTTCTTTGGCAATTCCAAAAACCTGGGTAAAACCTGGCTTTCACAAAAAGGTTTTTTTCTATGTGGAGGCAGTCGGTGCGGCACTTGTAAGCATGCTGCCAAAACTGCTAGCTTCACCGACACAAAAAATTTGAGTAATTATAAAATCAATCAATTTCTTAATTGTAACAGTACCCATGTTATTTATATTATAGAATGTACTAGTTGCCACAGTAAGTACGTGGGAAGTACTATACGGAAGCTTAAAATCCGTATATCAGAACACATTCATTCCTTAAAAAACCAACAGGGTCAAATGTCGGGCGCTGCTAGACATTTTTTAGAGTACCACCAAGGAAACCTCTCTAGCTTTAAATTTTATGCTATCGAACACATTACCCATCCATACAGGGGCGGTAACTGGGTAAAAAAACTTAGACAGAAGGAAGCGTTCTGGATCCTAAAATTAGGTACACGTGTACCGGAGGGGATGAATTACCGCACGGACCTTCTATACATACATTGAATTTATTAATCTGAAACCATACATTGAGTGCGGCTATTCATATCATAGATATAGGTTTTTTGCCCAGTTTTGTCATGAATATAGACGTAAGCTTATTATGTATATTATGCTATACAGGTTACCGTGTTCCTCTCCACCGTTCCGAGGTTTTTGTCTTTCTATTGACTTTAGTCACGTGTGTGCAATCTTTGAATTTTATTGGTTGTTATTTGTTTTATATATGACAGCAACACTTGAAGAATTTACTGTGAACAAGGGCTTTCCAACCTGAAATGCGTCAGTCTTGTCACGCTACGTGTGTTTTGCCAGTTAGCTGTCTTTTAAAGTCTGCAATAAAGTGAGTGTTTATACGAGTTACCGGGTGGAGGATTCACTTGCGGCGCACAGCTGTGCTGAAACCGGGTTGAGACATCCGTCATGTTGTTGTTTGGAATGCTGCTTGGCCGGCAGCGAGCCAGGACTGTATCCACTCCACACCTGAGGTCTGCAAGGATCCATGCCCGTCTAAAGTAGGTGAGCCACATATCTATTACTAGATCTACTATATGGTCTGGGCTCAGCGCCACTATACAGCAAGGATGAACAATTTGAGGATAGTTAGCAGCTACTTGGCAGCGAAGAAGTGGGGCCAACATCCCCTGCTTCTTGCAGTAGACGGCAAAGTATGGATGTGGAGAGTTGCATGGGAGGTCATGTTGTGAGTGGTCAGCCTCTGCATACTAAGATCGTTCAGGAGGACAGCAGTGAAGATCCAACAATAATCGATGATGATGTAGCTGTCGCTCTGGACCGATGAAGCAAGGGCTTTATCACGCAGGGGAAAAGGGTGTCAGCGTAGC